>QJNX01000229.1:0-102796 GCA_004155925.1 Monosporascus sp. MG133 | reverse complement strand
CCCCCCCAAAAACTTCGCCTGTACCGCATGTGAACGGTGCCGGTGATCACCGGCTGTTTGGCTCTTCGGCTTGGTGTTCGGATTGACGCGAAGAAAAGCTAGACTCCCGATTCGTGCGCATGTGGCATGGCCATTAAGATTAACCCGTTTGCCGTTGCCGTGGGAAGCTCAACTTGTGGAGGTGGATTTCGAATGGGGATAGTGAATATGGGTGGCCATGGACGGGGCTGTTTCGGCAGCACCACATATGTTAAGGACTAATTACTCCATGTTCGAGGCACCTCCTCCCTGCTCACATTCGAGGGTCGCATTTAGGTTGATGATCTGTGCATATATTGTGGCACTTCCCTTACATACCTGGTTCCGTGTGTCGTGCTCTTTCGACGGGTCTCTACCCAAAGCTGCATGATGTTCAGGTTATCTCTGGCCGTCCTCCTAGCACAGGGCATCGCTGCTCTCGCAGGCTCCCGCGAGCCGCGGCCGTTTGGTTTTTTCGTCAACAACACGATCTACCAACCCTCGGGCAGTGAGAGCATTACCTACCCGCGCTATACGGAACTCCGTGACGGCACCATTCTCGCAACGGCCTCACTCTTTGGTCACAATCCAGCCTACTTCCCAGTCTTCGAGAGCAAAGACGGTGGCGCCAGTTGGAAGTGGGTTTCGGATATTAAGGACACGGAAAATGGCTGGGGCTTTCCTGCGCAACCCGCCATTACCGAGCTTACCGAGCCTCTCGGCGGCTTTGGCACTGGCACTATCCTGGCCTCGGGCAACAGCTGGAGCAATAACGGCACCAGAATTGACCTCTACGCCAGTACCGATCACGCACGATCCTGGCAGTTTGTCAGTCATATCACAGAGGGCGGGCGGCCGAACACTACTAACGGGGCTACACCCGTCTGGGAGCCCTACCTGCTGTGAGCTCGACCAATTCTAGTGTGCACCTCAAGACCACAGAGGGCTAAGCTGATGATGACCGCCAGGGTTTACAACCACTCTTTGATCTGCTACTATTCCGATCAAAGAGACAGCAAGTACGGCCAGAAGCTGTCGCATCAGGTCTCCAGGGATCTGAGCAATTGGGACCCGCCCGTTGACGATGTGGCATATAATCAGTACATTGCCCGACCGGGGATGACCGTCGTGGCCTGGATCCCACCTGTGAAGAAGTGGATACTCGTCCATGAGCTGCCGGTGGGCAATTCCAGCTCTCACGGCGTGAACTACCCAGTATACTACCGCCTCGCTGACAGCCCCCTGGACTTCCGCCTGTCCGAGGGCCTGCCAATCGTGATTAACAACGAGACGGCGCCGAACGCCAGCCCTTATGTGGTCTGGAGCCCCGTCGGTGGCCCTAACGGCACCATCGTGGTGTCGGATGCAGACCGAAGCCAGGTCTACACGAACCGCTTCGGCGGTGCCGTTAATAAGTGGGAGGAACATGCGACGCCTGCTGGGGCGACCTACAGCAGGGCCATTCACATTCTGAAACGCTACCCAGATCACCTTATGATATTTGGTGGGGAGACGTTTGATAACATGGGAAAGGGGTTATTGACGCCTTTTACTGCGACAGTTGTCAATCTGGAGAAAATCCTCAGCAATTAATGGACTGGTAGCAAGACCATCGGCAAGGCTCCGACGGAACGCCGAGACACTTGTCGTTCTGGGCTGGTCGAGATCCCGGGGCCAGGGCTCCAAAATGCAGGTGTTCAGCATATTGCATGGCAGTGAGAATGGTGTCTTGCAGTGTTAATACTCCGTTGGCAAAAACGAGTAATTGGAATATATAGATAACTTACCCATGACCGGCAAGCGCCTCCCTCGTGCCCACAAGCCAGCGCCAAGACTGATCCAATAAACGCATATTCACTCCCCAGGTTCTTGAGCAAAAAGTCCCACCGGTGCTTCCCATATCCGAGTCTGACGACCTGGGGAGTTAATGAACGGTCGATGGGAACTACAATCTGTAGCCTATATGAGCGGTTGAGGTGGTCGATGCTAGCAGACCGGATTTGGCCGACTTGGATAAATCTCCGCACTACCGCGCGTACCCCGAGAGGGTGCCAAACTGTGAAGCAACTCCAGGACGTGCTCTAAGTCTTCATCAGATCTAGACCTTGTTCGTAGCTTTCTTCGGCCACATGACCCCGCCAGAACCCTGTCCTATCACCCTTGACTTTTGCCAGACTTTGTTGTAGAAGGGCACGCCGGTGTCAGCAGTTTCTCTAGCGTATAATCGCAGCCACATACGGGCAACCATCAGTGAAGAGTTGGAAAATGCTCAGCAAGGCGTCCAGTCGCCACATTATCAGGCCACTGGCGGGCACTGTGTTCATCTAAGATATGTGCGGGATAGCTCCTTGACCGCCATAAATATCCTTTAAATTTCTCGCTCGCTTACTTGACAATAACTGCAAGTAGGATTACCCGAGTAGCGTGGCGGCTTCCCTTTCGATTATTCTAGTAGTAATTAAGCTAGATCTGGAAAGGCTGAATAGGGTAAGCGGCTCTTGAGAACCAGAGGCGGGCAAGGTTGACGGAGTCGTCTAGGCAGTAATATTCACCACTTAAGTTCATGATCTCCCCCTCGCAAAATTGGGCTCTTGATCCAGTTTTATGAACCGAAACGACACCTGTGCGCATATACCTACCGAGAATTGCACACGCCGACTCTCCCGCTCCCAGGGTTTTGTATTCCAATTGTCACAACCCGGCCAGCCATATGTTGCTGCCATGATCCTGCCAAAATGCCTCAGTATAATCCAGCCAGGCCGTAGCAATGTCACTAGCCAATCCCTTTGGGGGTTTCCTTTGCCGCCTTTGTGCTTTTTTGGACTCTAGTATTCTTAAGGGCGATAGAAGACGGACTCCGCACCTCCACGTCAGTGTCGCCTGGGAACCCAGTTGAGGGATTTATATCTTTCATCTGGAGCCAACGCGGAGACGCATCAACTATGTATATAACCTGATGGTACGAGACCTTCCTCGCTCCATTTCCTAGTTTATGTTTAATTATTAGCCTATTTTCCACGCCGTGATGAAAATAAAACTATCGAAATGGCATATTTTGTTGAGCTAAAACGCGAATACGGATCCTAAACTTATCGTTGAACTGAAGCTCGATTGTATAAACCACACAGCCTTAAATCAAGCTCTCCCAGACTAGAACCTAAGATTGCTTCCAACACTTGACCAAAAGCACGAATTGCAATGACAAGGCAACAAGTACCGCGAGGTACATGACAAAATAGCTTCAGCGTGAACTTAGCTAGTGCTTGAGGCTGCCAGCAAGACGGTCCCAAACACCAGGCAACGTAGCCGGAAGTGTTCAATAGATAACCACACGGCAACGAAAACTGAAGAAAGTACAGGAGACCAAAAAGTAGGCAGGCTAGCAGACCAGCTGTAGCGGTACGAACAGACTGCAGAAGACCGTGGCGGCGACCTTGCGAGGGCGCGATGTAATGTGTGACTGCGGCCGGAAACTCCTAGGAGTGTGAGACCAGACGGATCTTAGAATCACCTAGCGGACCGCTTGAAGGGCTTTATGGAGGACTGGAGAGAGAAACCAGATCGATAGCTGACACATTAGGTAGTTTCCCGCCTGTTTCACAGAGGCGTGGGCGCAAGGATCAAGGTCATATGGGGGTCTCAGGATTATTGAAGAAGCAGCGAATAGTACTCGCAGTTGGCACATGGTCTTCCCAGGGTTTGAGCTTCTGGGAGGACCCTATATACAGCTATCTAATACAGACCCTATATAAAGCTATCTGATACAAAGGAAAGACTGTGATATGCGTCGGCACCTATCGACCCGACCGGGGAGAGTTATCCGATACGGATCAGCATTTCCGAAGCGAAAGGATATGATGCTGCTCCATTCGACGCTCGGTCTGTTAGTCGCACTTCTCCCCCCTGTTCGTCATTTCGTGATACGGATTCCTTGTCTTTGTGGTGGTGACAAGGGACTTCTCAAGCCCCCGTTACGTGAGGCGGCGTTCAAGTAATATGACGGCAGAGCTCCAGCGTCGAGCCCTCACAGGTACAACCGCGGCCAGGCATTGAGCTCATGCATTTCGAAGCACTCGCGGAGACATGTCGAGTACGAAGTCCCTACATGGGGTTGCGGAACTCTGTAGGCTGTGGCCACCAGTTAGATTGTTGTGCAGAAAGTCAATACTTGATGTACTTACGTGCTGCCTAGCAGGGTTGTGGTATGATTCGGCACCTCTGCGGAAGAAGGACAGAGGGCAGAGACTCGCTTAAGGTGCCTCCCACACCCCCCCAAATCAAAAGAAAAAGAGAGAGTAGACATGAGTGTAGAGCGATCTTCTCAAGCATAGAGATTGAAGGGCGGCGTGATAGTGGCGCAGCGGCTTCTCAAGGGCGGAGGACGTTTACGAAGTAGCTCGGTCGGAAGCGTGTAAAACTTTGACGATAGGCTGCCGTCTGGCGGCAAGAGCGGCGAAAGAGAACGTCCGGTAGGAGGTGTGGTAATAAAGAGTGCCATGAGGCAGAACGAGTAATGCCGTGAGGCAGAAGAACCGAAGCAATAAGGCAAAGAAATGAGAAGCCATAAGGCAAAGAAATGAGAAGCCGAGAGGCAAGATGTACATATCACGAGCCAACCGTGCAGCCGACGATAGCCTTTGTGAGGTGGAGCACATACCGAGCAAGTAGCAAGCAGCAAGCAGCGCCATGATTATTATGACAGCAACAACACTGACAACAACACTGACAACAACACTGACAACAACACTGACAACAACACTGACAACAGCAACTGCTGGCCTGAGCAGTATAGAAGGCGTAGATGCCGGACGCCCCACGTGTAAGCTCTGAGGGAATGTAACGCTTGAAGCTAGGATGACCGAGAAGTGTTTGGAAGTTGATGGAGTAGGACTCGTTTTTGCTGGTAGGATGAGATGGCTGGAAGATGTAGCGGAATGCGGGAGCTGCGTGCAACAAGCCACAAGGAAAGAAAGCACAGAGATGTTCTGGCAAGATCGGTACCAAAAGAGATCTACGGAGGAGGAAATGTCAGTATGGGCAACGCAAAATCCGTTGATAGATATCAACTTACATCGGGTAGACTTGAGTTGTCACGAATTATAGCCCCGTTGTGGGATTCATCATCCATGAGAGAGGAAGGAATGTGAATAGGACGCCGCGAAGGAGCCTGGTGCCCATGACAGGTGCATGAAGTTCGATATTGGTTTTCTGCGGATAATGCCGTCAACAGGCAGCGAGTCGAAGGGAATGGATGGACTCGGTTGAGAAAGTGATGGGTGTCGACGAACATGGTGGCGTGTTGGGCATGTATTAGATGCACGTCGAACCATTTGACGGCCTTGTGTATGTGCTGGAAGGTTGAGAGAGTATAATTATTATGCAGAGATACAACACAGGAGGCTCTGTGACGGTGGTGCCAGGCGATGCCGTGATGAGCCGTTATCGATGGCGAGAAGCAGAAATCCATGTAAGGTGAAGAAGACGAGCGGGAAAGCATTTCGGCCAAGGTCTCACAGTTGGTTCCGTGGACGTCCTTTCCGGGGAGGCGTTATAGAATGACATGTTGACGGAGCTCGTGGACAAGCCAGAGAGCAGAGGAAAGGGGGGAGCGAAACAGCATAAGAAGGTACGTGCATCAGGTCGTCATCAGCGTCTCAAAGTCCAGAGCAAGCCGCAAAGGGGAACAAAGATGGCAAGAGCCACTCTGAAACCTTAGGAACACAGTAAAGCACGCTTCGGCTACTGCACAGTCATGCTACGGAAACTGGGCTTACTAGGTACCTACCTTACGTAGATAGTTTCACAAGTAAGGTAGGTAAGGTACATGTGGTTGCTCTCGCGAAAAACTTCATGAACGGGATATGCCAAGCTGATACGCCAACACGTAGGCCAGCTGAGTTATATCGGCGACGACCTTGAGCCATGTGAGCCATATATCATTGCTAGCAGGAAAGGGTCGCCAGATGTCAGGAGCCCATACGTATAAAGTTTGACGCATTAAGTTCTATTTTAAACCTAGGTAGTGATAATAAGTTATCGACTTATCGTAGCCCAATAGTAATGCCGAGGTAAGTCAATAACCACCGGGGGAAGTCTGGTAGATACAGCTTGTACTCCATCGTCTCTTTAAAGTCGGTACCATTCTTGAGGCATTCTAGGATACACCTGGCGACCTCCTCACACTGATCTGCTTCTCGTCGGGTCTCAGCTGCTCTTCGTCGGGCCTCAGCTGCTTCCGCCATAACCATTTCGCGGTGAGCGGGATCGCTGCCAACCTCCATTGACGAAGCTGTGAGCCGATACCGTTTATCTTTGAGCCGATAACTTTTAGCTACGGACAGAAGACAATGAGCTGTTCTCCGATGGAGTTGATCCTCGAACCAACGACGTATCGTACGAGGCGAACGACGCGTTCCCTTAACCAAAGCAGACCGAAACCGTCGGCCGCTTGAAGTCTGATTGCAAGTCTGCAACTGCTGCTGCATGCCGGGGTTTGCCGCCTCAATCCGGTTCTGGCCGGCTTCCAGGCGCTCCAGGCGGGTGATGACCATCGACTCTTCAAAGCTGGTACCATTCTTAATGGATTCTAGGATATCCCTGGCGTGCTCCTCACACCGATCTGCGTTTCGTCGGGCCTCAGCTGCTTCCGCCATAACCCTTTCGCGGTGAGCGTGATCGTTGTCAGTCTCCGTTAACAACGCTGCGAACCGATGCATTTTAGCTTCAAACAGAAAAATATAAGCTGCTGCCCGAAGGAGTTGATCCCCGAACCAACCACATATCATACGAGGCGAACGACGCGTTCCCTTAACCAAAGTAGACCGAAACCGTCGGCAGAATGGCCGCAGCGAGCGTCGGCCGCTTGAAGTCTGATTGCAAGTCTGCGACTGCTGCTGCATACCAAGGATCGCCGCCTCAATCCGGTTCTGGCCGGCTACCAGGCGCTCCAGGCGGGTGATGACCATCGACTCGAAGGCGGCTCCCGTGCTAAGGTTGCCCTTTGCCGGCACAACAGGCAGGATTCCCAGGCACTCCTCGTACTCGGGTGGTGGAGTTCCCGTTGCCGTTGCTCGCCTGTTTCTTGGTTAGATTTGCGCTCATGCATCTACTAGGGACCGAGAGTCCGAAAGGCCAGAGAAAGCAGTAGAGGGGAGAGGATGTACCCACTCAGACTTGGGAAAAGGTGGAAGAAGGTCTAGATTAGTGGTGGAAGCGATAGTAGGGTTGGTGTTGCTGGACGCCCCCACATGATTTTGGCTGATGGCGGTTAGGTGTGCGGTAACTGGTCGCGCCAGCTCTGGCGCTGGCTGTGCCTGAAGCGTTGGGTGAACAGGTTCCTCTTGCATCGTCACGGTCCGGCCGGTCCTGTCGCGCCCACGTGCTGTCGATAAGTCCTTATTTCCAGATTGGGGCAGCTCTCCGTCGATCAATCGGCTCTCCGTAGTAGGTGAAAAGGAGACGAAAGTAGGATCTCACGCACAGGAGCGAGATAACGCCTACCAACACGGTAATTATGATAAAGGTGAAAACCAGTAAATGGCATACGGACTTGCTAGTCCTGGAAGCCATTGCGGATTAAAGGTTAATGGATTAATTGTAATTATGTAAAGGATAGTGGGAAAGCAGAAGAGATCGTAAGTGTAGGCTCAGCTGGGCTTTTTATGTCTGCCTACCAAAGCTTCCCGAGTCCATATAAGGTTTGCAGAGCTTTTGATGCCCTGCGTGCAAAGCCTACCCCTGGTCTGCAGGAAATAAAGTTCACGGCGTGGCGCTGTTAAGGTTTTGAATGTTTGGATAAGGTATAATGTAGGTGGGGCGGTGTATAGTAGTACATATACGTAGTACTTTGTTAGGGACCTGTACTTACGGTTAGGGTAATCAAAAAACAGCTCCTAGTATAGTAAGTCTGGCTACTAGTAGCTACTAACGGTGTGCGTTCTAGAGCGCCTGCAACTAGTCATGCAATACAACAGAACTGATGACCCCTATATCTGACACGTCCGGCTCCCGTCCCCGTCCCCGCCCGAGCGTCCGGCGACAGCCGTCAGCCGCGGCCGCACGGCAAGTTATCATGACCCAATAGATAAACATCGCAGCCGTAACGCAAGCCTCCCCGACCGCACAGCAAGCCGCCCTAACCTTACGCCAAGCCGCCTTGACCTTACGCCGAGCCGCCACGACCATACGGTAAAAACTTCGGCCACCCAGAACAAGTATACTAAATATGTTCTACGGAGAACGCAAGACCTCGTCGGGCGTAGGCCGCCCGAAGAATTGCGCCAATGCGAGGCAGACTCCAAAGACGCCAATGGCCGCGAATGCCATCATGGTCTTGCTCCAATGGCCGGCGAGCGACGAGGTGCCGCTGCGCTTCGGTACGGAAGGCTAGGAAGGGGGGCAGGCTCGACGGAAGGCTCGTCGACAGGCTTGGAACGGCAGGCTCGGCGTAAGGGCGCTTTGAAGCAAGGAATCTGCGAAGGCTCGACCTTGGAGAAGGGTTTGAAGTCCCCTTAATCGCTGGAGAAGCGCCTGCGTACGCAGTGGCCGTCGTCGATTAGAAGCAAGAGGTTCGTCGACGCGGTGACGTCCGAAAGGATCCGACAAAGATGGCGTCGGGAAAAGTAACAGCGTCTGGAAAAGACGTGGTAAGTTAGCCGGAAGGCTTCGATATGGAACAAATGATAAAGGTATTGGCGAAGCTGTCGAACGAAAAGAATGATACGTACCTGGATTGGAAGTACTTCGACTTCAAGCTCGGGGAGGAAAATCGGTTCGGGGCAGTGATAACTGGGAGATGTGGAAGACGGCGGTTTGTGTGGCACTTATGGCGATTGGGTACCGTGACGGTGATTCGGCGAAGCTTACCCATATTGGCGAAGCCAAATTAGCCGCCGCCGTTATCGGGAACGTCAAGGAGGGCCCCCTGGTAGTCACCGGTCTCACGAAGGGCACGGAGATGATCAAGGTGCTCGAGCGCTCGTACGGAGCGAGAGGTATCAATCAGAAAATGGACCTTTGGACCCAGCTGCAATTCGTCAAATGGGACCCGAAAAAGCAGTCGGCGTTTGACCATGTCGTCGACTTCAAGAACCCGGTTCGACGGTGCAACGAAGTCGACATGCCTATTAACGCTGGTCAGCAGGTTACCATGTTTATCGGCTCGATTCGGGACCAGGATGACGCCGGTTGGAAAGGTCGAATGAAAGGAACACTGCGCCAGCACCCAACCATGACGGTAAATCAGGTGTACGACGATTTTGTCGCCGAATTTCGAGGGAAGGATGGGAAAAAAGGCACGAGCCATAACGCAAAGACAAGGCACTATGGAAAGCCCGCATGGAATAAGGATGGCCAGCCATTTTGCTTCAAGTGTGGTAAATACGGTCACATGGCGAAGGATTGCCCGAAGAAGCGAAAGCGTGCTGCGGAATGTGAGGCCAGATTTATCCCCAGAGGACTGGAGGATTTGTATAGATCGAGTGGAGCGGAGTTGTGATGGAATTTTTGATAACTTGAGGGCGCCGGCGACGTCTGAATGGCTTCATAGCAACCCTAGAGCGATGAGGGCGTGTCGGCAGTTGAGGTGATTTGTTGAAAGGGCTTATAACCAGAACATTACGACCTATATTTACCTAAATCGAAAGTATAAAATTTTCCGGAAGAATTTAAACGAATTTATAAAATAAATTTTAGATAATATTATTTATCGATTAATTAAATATATTTAAGCCTAGATAATAATTTTAAAAGTTAATACGTTAAATTATAGCGAATCGAAAAAGTTTACGATAATTAATTATTAATAAATATTAAAGGAAAAAAAAAAGAATTAAAATAAGTTTTAAAAGTTATTAAAAAATTTAATAAATAAATAATAAGGTAATAAAAAATTTTGGTTTAAAATTAATGTTATAAAGTTTCCGAAACGATTATACCAGTTATTTGGATAAATTAATTATATATAATAATAATATTAATTATATTTAATTAATCGAATTTATTTATGCTTTTTAAGTAAAATAAAATCGAAAAATATTAATTATTTAAAAGTTGAAATTAACTTTTAAAATTTTTAATTATAACTAATGTATAATAATTAATAAAAAACGTTAAAGTAAGATTTTTAACTTTTTATAAAATTTTAATAAACCTTTTCGGTTAAAATGATTTTGGTTAAGAAAAAATTAAAGATATTAATTATTAATTACGTAATAAAACCTTGAAAAAAAGGCCGAAATAAAATAATTATAAAATATTTTAAACGGGCCGAAATAATAATAATAATAAACGGAAACGTTAACAATTAAACGCATAAAAAATTTAATATAAAGCGTACCTAAACCCTAAATATAAATTACCTTAATGTTATTATACGTTTTGTAATAAAGTTTTAATAAAGTTTAAGCTGAATAATAATGTTTTAATATTAGTTTAAATCCGGATTGCTTCCTATTAAATTTTTAAAAAACGGATTAACCCTTTATTAAAAATTAAAAAAAATATTATTTACTTAAAAGATAAATTAATTGTTAAAAGGAGTAAGGTAAATATTAATATATTTTTTATTTTTAATGAACGTAATATAATAAACGTTACGTTTTATGCTTTAAAAAAATTTATATATTTTGCATTTAAGGTTTATAATATATATTTTTAACCTTATATAATAAGTTTATTTATTATAAAATAACGATTTAAAATGACGAAATATATGTAAAAAAAGATTTAAATTAATAAATATAAAAAGATAAATATATTATTTTAATAGTTTATAGGCCCGAAAACGTTACGTTTATATAACGTAACTTATTGCAAAAATCTCGCATATAATTTAATATTTTTTTCAGTAATTCCGGAAAGAAAGTATTAATAAAATAACCGAAAAAATAATAATTTTATTCAAAGTAAAGTTAATTAAGGAATTATTAAAATAATGAATAAGTTTGATTAATTCGTTATAAAAAATATTAACGTAATAATTATTTATATAACCTTCGTATTTTATAAATAAAAGGTTAATTTATATATAATAAGATTATTACGAATTAATAACGGTACGATATGATATTTAAAATTGGGATATTTAGGGCCCGAAATAATTATTTAATTATAATTTTATAAAAAAAAGTCGGTTTAAAAGGTTAAATAACGGTCGAATATTAAGTATATAATAAGGTAAAAATTAAAATATAAGTACACCGAAACCCGAAAAAAACGTTTCGATTAGGGTAATAAATTATTATCGATTTTATAAATTTTGAAAAAAATCCGGGAGGATATAAATACGTTATATTTACGACCGATAAATATTTAGGTTCTATTTGAAATATTTACTTTAAAAATCGCAAATAAAATATATTAATTACGGTATTTCGATATTTTTAAGGGCCTTAAAAATTAAAAAAACGTTTTTCTATAAATATTCGAATATAATAACGAAAATTTAAAAAAACTACTAATTTCGAAATATATTTTAATTGTTTTTTTATATATTAGACTTAAACCTTTATTACTATATACCGAAGCCTAAAATGGGGGTATAAAGCGTTTAAAAGATATAATTAATAAGAAAAAGATTACGATATAAAATAACGTTAAATTTTTTTAATTATATATCGTTAAAGCAATAATATATTCATATAACCGTATTCTTAAATATTTCTTTTAGCAAAATTTACACGAAATTTATTATATTTATTTAATATTTAAAATCGGTATTATAATATTTAATCGGAAACTTTAATAAGTTTATCTGTAAATATACGGTTAAATAATTTACGTTATAATTATTACCGTTATAAAAAAAACTTTAAAATTAAATTTTAAGGCATAAATTAGTTTTTTCGTCGGTTACTAAATTACGAAGATTTATGAAATTCATAATCCGTTAATTAATAAGATTATTATTATTTAAAATATATAATTTAACGAAAAGGAATTTTTTAAAGAATATTAAAAGCTTAAAAACAAAATTTTACGTTATAAAAAACGAATTACGTAAGTTATTCAAGTAGAATTACTTAATTAAGCCCTTAGTTATTTTATATATATATAAAAGGAAAATAAAGATTTAAACGGAATAATTTGGTTACCGGTTGAATAAAAAGAATAATTTTAAAGTAACATAAGCGTACGAAACGTACGGAATAAGGAAACATAAGCTTATTCGTATGAGATTAATTACCTTTATAAAACTGTTATATTTAAATTACTGCCGGTTTTTGGTTTATTATTTATACCAGCGTTTATTTTATTAATTATTACGATTAATACATTAACGGAAATAATAAAGGTAACTTTAAGTTTTGATGATTTTGTTTAATTTAAAGTAACGGTAAAAAAACGAAAGTTTTTTATAGCTTATAAACGTAAATTTTCCGTACGTTTTATATCAAAAGAATAATTATTAATACGATTATAAAATATAAAAAGCTATATTTAACGTAAAACAATTAGCTTATTTTATTAATACAATCGATAATTAACCGGTAAGTTCCGGAAATTTAAAGAAAATAATTACCCGAAATACTATTATTTTATTCAAAAGAATTTCTATATTAAAAAGATATAATATAATTTTTAACTCGTAAAACCGGGTATATATATAGAATTTATCGTTGCCGTAAGGTTATAAAAAGTTAAATATATATCAGTTAAAAAATTATTCCGTAAAGTTTTAAAAGATATAATTAAAAACCGTTAATTAATTTTTTATTACTAAAATTCAGTTTTAATATTTATATAGGTATATATTTATAAATTTAATAAGCATAACTGGTTATAAAAATATAAGGCGCATTTATTATATAAAATGATTAATTATTTAAAATCTTTTATAATAATATATACGTAATTATTTTATTTAAAAAGTTATTTCAAATTTGAATTATTATTACAGTTAATTTATACCTAAAATTTAAGTAATATAACGTTATAAACATTTTTGTTAACGTAAATTAATTTATTAAATATTTATAAAAATGGCGTTAAATTAATTATAACGTAATAAAAAAATTTAATTAGGAAAGTATTATATAAATTAAAAAAACTATTTTTATTATAATAAAAAGATTTTATTAAAATATTTAAAAAGTTTAAACTTAATTTCGTTTTTATGAACCTTATTATTTATTTATTAAGGAATAGTTTTTTTATAAACGATATTATTACGGTTTATTATAAAAAAGATTAAAATTTCGTTAATTAATTGATTAAATAAATGCGATAACGGTATATTTTTATAAGAAATAAAAACTTTTAATAATTTTTCGGTATCGAAATAATTAAAAATAAATTTAATAAAATGATTTAATTATTTTAATCCGAATTTATAAATAAATTATTTAATTTAATCATTAAGAAATTCAAATAATTTCTTAAATACATTAATAACAGCCATCGAATTATTATTAAATTTTAATATAGTTTATTTAGGTTTCGTTAATAATTACCCCAGAAATTGGTTTTATTTTATATATAATAATTAATACGCAACTTAATAAAACTTTTACGGTATTCCGATTTATGCGTTTAAAATTAAACTTTAATAACACGTATTATAAAATTATTAATTAAATTATTTTATATTTAATTAAACTTAAAACGTTAACGTTATAATTTAAAAATAACAATTTATAAATATTTAAAATAACATTTTCTTTATAATAATATATTTAATTAAAAAAGTTTTAAGTTTACTTTATAAAGTTATTTAAAAAAGTAATAAAATAATACATAAATAAGAAATTATAATAATTATTTTTATAATTAAAACAGAAATTTTATTTTTAATTAATTAAAAATTAAAAATAAGCTTAAATATAAGATTTTTAAATATATAATATGATAATTAATAAATTATATAATTTAATAACATTAACAATATTTTTTTATAAATAAAATTATAATACGTAAATATATATACTTATAAATTTAAAAAATTATAAAAAAATATAATTAAAATAAAATATATATTTACGGACGGTATAAAAGTTAATAAATTAATAAACGCCTTATTATAAAAACATTTTAAATATTTTAAAAAATAATTAAATTAAAAAATATTACGGAAATTTTAAATCAATGGGAAAATAATTTACGGATAATTTTTGAAAAAGAAAATTTTAATTAAAAAGGTTTAATTACCGGAAGAAAAATAAAATAAATAATTACGGCTTTAAGGAGTAATAAAAAGTAATAATTAACGCCATCATTATATTAAGGCGTTAGGAGGGTATGTTAGCTAGCAGGGGTTACGTTAGCACTTTATATACGGAAAGGTTCCTTTTAATCGGACTATATATGTTCCGTGAACAGATTACATTAAAGTACAGTACGCGTTTTAAAGCATCTGCAACTAGTTATATAATATAATACAACCGATGACCCTTATATCTGACAGTATTACAACTCATAGGGGTATTTTTAGTTAGTTACTTTTACCGCCCTATAAGATTCCCTAAACAGCTTATATGTACATACTTATACAATTTGTATGCAAAATACCTTAATTAATACCTCTGTTATTTCCCCAACTCCTAAAGCAGTGCTATATCTTATCACATTATGGCAGTGTTAATATAACAAAAATATCTTTAAAATGGCGTATTAGGCCTTAAATATCGCCATATATAATTGTTCTCTTATTAATAACTATATATTATATATCTTATTAAATAAGGCTTTATCTAAGCCTATACGTTTAATAGGAAGCTTACGATTATTATTATTAATGATGTTACCTGATATTATTTCCCATACAAATTATATGGGAAACTATATCCTAGCCGTATTAAATAAGAAGTGGACGGGTGAAGGTAATTAACTGAAAATACCCCTGTGAGTTGTATCTCTTAAAATTGATCTAAAGCTAATAAGGGCTAATGGACCCACTGCTCCGTTCCCCCAGACGGAATAGATTTTCCCTGTTTCTTATTTGTCGAGCTATTTTTATCTATTAGCCCACTTTATCTAATCTTGGGATAGCTCTCGGCAATATATATAATCTGTCAGATATAAAAGTTATTAATAATGTTGCATTATATAACTAGTTACAGGCGCTTTAAAACGCGTACTGCATTTTAATATAATCTGTTTACGGAACATATATAATCCGATTAAAGGGAGCTTTTCCGTATATAAAGTGCTAGCGTAACCCCTACTAGCTGATATATCCCCTTAACGTTTCGACGTAATTACGGCATTAACTGTTACCCTTTATTATTCCTTAAAACCGCAGTTATTTATTTTACCTTTCTTTCCGGCAATTAAATCCTTTTAATTACCTAATTTCTTTATTTAAAATAATTTTTAAAATTCTCTGCCGTTAGTTTAAAATTTTTATAATATCTATTAATTTTAATTATTTGTTAAAATATTTAAAAAGTTCGCGTAATATAGTTTTTATTAATCTATTAATTAGCATATTATCCGTAAGCGTATATTTTACATTAATTATATTTTTTATAACTTTTCGAAAATAATAATTATATATATTTACGTACCGTAATTTTATTTACAAAAAGGTAACGTTAATATTAATAAGCCGTATAATTTGTTAATTATTATATTATATATTTAAAGGTTTTATATCTTAATTAACTTTAAATCTTTTAATATATGCAAGGAATAATAATTCCGTTTTAATTATGAAAATAATAATTATATTTTATTTATTTGCCCGTTATTTTATTATGTTTCTATATAATTTTATAATATATATTTAAGAACTTTTTTAACTAATCGTATTATGTACGAAAAATACGTCGTTTTAAATATTTAACGAATCCTTACTTCCGAAGTATAACGTTAAGGTTTTTTTTACGATTAAATATAAAATAATTTAATTAATAGCTTTATAATATACGTTATTAAGATTGAAGTTAAATCGGGTAGGTTAATATTACAGTACAGGAACAGGGGTTTCTGTCTTGGAAGAAGCCCGTCCTCGGAGGTCTCTATGGGAGGCTCCGACCGGGTAAACCTCGGGCAAGGAAAAACTTGGCTTCCTCATGCTAAGATTTAAATAATTTAATTAATTCAAATAATTTAAATAATCTTAGACTAAATTATATAAATTATATAAATCAGGCAGATTTATAACATACATACTTATTGGAAATGGATATATAACGAACGGTTTCTTATATAGATAATACTTATTTAGTTTCGCTTTTTAGCTATTAATTTAAGTTTTTAATTAAAGGTATCGTTTTCCGATTAAGGGAAAAATCTGGAAATCTTTTTAACGAATATCTTATTTATTATATTATTATTACCTGCAAATTCAGACCCTTATTTCGGATACTGCTTATACCTTCAGGTAGATATATAATAAGTTCGTTATATTTTAATAACTTTTTAATTAATAACTAATAAATAATTTAAAACTTAATTAAATATAAACTTTCTAAATTTAATAAAAACGATATTATAAAACGACGTTCAGTAAATAAACAACATACTCGATTTCCGTTATTAGCTAATAAAGGATTAATAACCGGATTGAATAATTTACCTCTTATTAAAAAAGTTCTTTAGTTAATTAACAACATAACACCTGCAACCACCAAAACCAAGGGCCAAAAAAAATCCTTTTCTTCCTAACAGCAATTTACTCCTACCCCTAAGAAGATTATCGAGATTTAACCTAAAACGTCCAACTAAAAAAAGAAAAAGAAGGTTAAAAAGGAACGTAACGTAAAAGTCGAAAAAGAAAAGCTTATAACCGATAAGCGACTAGATTTCGTAACTAAAAAGGTTATAAACCTCAGGAAGGAAAATGCCAGACTCGTCCGATAGCTAAAAAAGAAAACTCTTACGCCCCTCTTAAAAACCACTTCCCGTCCAAAAACTTCAGCTCCCCCCTTATTTGGTCACGACCAAAAGGGAACCGTACCCCCTCCTACCTGCCACGGAATACCTGACATTAAAAGTTATAAACTAATCCCCTTTAAACCTTATAATGGATTTATTAATATAAAAAGATTTCTAATTAAAGCCAAACTTTACTTTAAAGAATACGAAAGCTTTTTAATGGAAAATTATTAAAAAGTAATAATTATTTTATAATTACTTACTGAAAGAATACTTAATTAATTCGAACCCATCCTTAACGATTGCTTAATAAATTACTTTAACGATTTTATAGATTCCATTAATTATATTTTTAACAATTACGAATATTTTAAAAAACGGATATGAGCTTTATTCAAAAAATAAGCAAATAATAATATGCAGTTAAATAAATACATAAGCTAAAATAAAATACGATAACAGCCAAATATACGATTAAATTTAACCGTTTTATAACTATCTTTAAATTTTTATAAAATGCATTATTTTTTCTTTTTTACGACGGCTTAAAGCTTTAGGTTAAAAATAAAATATTTAAGGTACCTAAAATAAATCCTTTCGAAGATTATATAAATAAGGTTATTATCGCCGACCGACGCATTTTTAATCGATACCTTAAAAAAAAGGTACCGGTAAACGAAATAACGATAAATACTTTAACAGCAAAAAGAAAATAAAGGATAAACCCTAAAAAGAAGCCAGCATTATTTTAACGGAATCTAAAAAAACAAATCTAAAATTAAATATTTCAACTATGGCAAAAAGGGCCATTTTAAGAGCGAATGTTACTTTTTATTAAAAAAAGAGAATTCTTAAAAAAAAGATTTTACAGCTTAAAAAAAAAGTCCGCGCGGCCGAACGAAATATAAATAACGAAAAAAAGGATAAAAAGGAAGTAAGCTTATTTCTGTTAATCAGAAATTTACTATTATTACAACTAGTAGGATTAAAAATAACGACCCAGATTATAAATATAACAACAGCCTTACGATCAAACCGTAAGACTGGCAACTGTTATATGGAGCTGACAGCTGCCACATAAACTAGCCACCTGCCATACAGAGAGTAAGGATATTTGTAAATCTTTACGTACTTTAAAGCTTTACGTTTTTTTCCTTCTTTTTTTTAAGCTTAGAATTTTTGTTTATAACGCTAATAAACTAATTATTATGCTATATTAATGCTGGTCGTAATATTATTTTAAGCTTATTTCTTTTTTCGCTAGCCTAACGATTAATAAATAAGGTATTATATTTTTTTACGTCGATACGTAACGACCAAAAATAACGCGTTCCAAATTAAACCCAAAACCAAAACCTAAATTAACTAATATCAAGATTAAATATTTATTAAAAAAATTACTTATTAGCTAATCGACGTTTAAAGCGACTTAAATTAATTAAAAGTAAAATCGAAAATATAAAAAACAACGAATATTTTAAAAAAACGGCAAAAAATAACGTACCGAAAAATAAAACCGAATTTTTAAAGATGAAAAGTTTACCAAACCAAAATCTAGACCATAATTACTTAAAAACCGATTCCGATAAATAGCTAATCGACGAAATAGTTAATAATAACTAGGACGTTTAAAAAAAATTCCAAACATTTTGTAATAAAATCGTTTGTTTTTAAATTAAATAAATTTTTTTTTTTCGTTTCGATAACGTTAATCGCCCTTACTAAAAAAATATAATTAATAATATTTTCGCTAATATTAATACGTTTTGTTTTACCGATATAATAATATAACCCGTTTTCCGTAAATTTATAAAAGATAATAATATAAATTTTAATTATAACCGGAAAAAAAAGTTTACGTTAACGATTTAATTAAGTCTAACGATAATAAAATTAAATTTAACCTTTAAATCCGTAAAATCGTAAATAAATTCAAAATAAACGAACCGATTTTTCGGAAAAAAAAATTCGTATAATTTATTTTATAAACTTCCTAAAAAAAAAGGCTAAATAAGTAATTAAAATTCGTTACCGATTAATTATACGACCTTTTTTTTACGTAACCGAAATAATTTAAGTATTAAAATTATCATATTACGATTTAAATTAAGTTTCCGTTACCAAAAAAATCTTCCGTATTTTTTCCTTCAAGCCGGGCAAAAATTAAAATATTTACGATTTTATTATTAAATTTAACGTTTTTATTTAAAAGGTAAAAATTACTAAAAATAATTAAAAATATATTTTATGAAAAATATATTTTTTTTAAATTTTAATTTACGTTTTTTTTTAAAAAATAACCGCAATTTTAACGTTATTTGTGAAAATTTTTATAACCGCGTCGTTATAATTATTTATAATAACCAATTTATTTACGGAAAACGTTAATAAAAACATAAGTTTTAATTTTACGATTTTGATAATAATAAACCGAAAAAAAAATTTAAAAATTCCGTTTAAACGGTAATTCCGGTAAATTAAAAATTTCGGGTAATACCGGTAAATCTTTATCGGAAACTAAAAAAAAAGCTTATTAGGAAATCGGTACGTATTTTAATTATGGCAAAACGGAATATAAAATTAATAATTATTTTAATAAGAAAAAAGGTACTGCGGTAAAAATAATAAAAAATTCGTTTAATTTTAACGAATTAAAAAAAAGTAGGACTATCGGAAAGCTTTTCGACGGTTTTTTTTTATATTGATAATAACGGAAATATATAATTTTAAAAAATATAAAACTTTTACCAAAATTACGTAAATTTAAGTAAATAAAATTAACTTACGTATTATTATTTTTTATAATACCGGAATATAAACCCGATTTTTTTTAACTTTTTTTTTTATTAAATAAGCAAAAAAACGATTATAAATTTATATTATCCGGTTAAAAAAATTAATTTAATTATAAAATTACCAGAAATAATTTACCGGTTAAATAAAAATCTAAATAATTATAATATTCGAAATTAACGAACGATATTTTTCCGATTAAATTTTTTAAATTATAAATACCGGATACGATATTTTTATCGGTTTTAATTAAATAAAAATATTATTTAACTTAATAATTTTTTAATTTTAATTAAGTTTTTACCGGCGATTAAACTTTTAATCCGATACTTATTAAACGGGTACGTCGACCTTAAAATTTAAAAAAATATTAACCGTTATAATTACGTTATAAAAAAAGCTAATAAATAATATTAAATTTTCCGATATTTATAAAAAAAACCCGATAATAACTTTATTTTAACATCCGTATTTATTATTCCGTTAAATATATTAAAAAAGAATATATTAAACGTAAATAATATTAAATTAATTATTTTTGTTATAAAGATTATTTAAAATAACGTAATTATTATTTTATTAACGAATAAGTTAAAAACCGACTTCCGTACGGAACGATAAAACTAATTTCCGTTATTTTAAAAAATTATTTCTTTTAAAAATAAAAAATCGAATATCGTAACGTTAACCGTTTTATAAAAATAAAAAATATATAACGGCTAAAAAATCTTTTTTCCCGAAAATAAAAATCCGGAATACGTAAAACGAATCCGGAAATTTTTACCAAATTTTTCGCTTATTTAAAATTTTTTTTTTTCGAAAAAAGAAATTTAATATTTTCCTAAACTTTCGATCCGGCCATAACGTAATTTTAAAATTCGACCGGCCGATATCTGCCTTAAAACCTTTAATTTACCGGACGTCCGTTTAATATTTTCCGTTAAAAAAATGGTAAATAAATTATTAAAAATAAATTTTATCGAATTATATATACGAAAAAATACTGCCTTAGTTATATTTATTCCAAAATTATATTTATCGAAATACCGGTTTTATATCGATTATCGTTAAAAAATTCATATTTAAAAAATCGTTTTATTTTAATTTTTTTATTTAACGGTATTATATTTAATTATTAAAACGTTAAATATTTTATTAAAATAAATATTATTTAAGCGTTTTATAAATTTCGTATCGTTATTAAATCGGAATATTTAATAATATTAAAACCCGTTAAAAAACGTTTTAATAAAAAATATTTCTATTTAAATTTAAAATAAGCTTTATTTAGTAATAATCGTTTATTAATACTTAATTATATAAACGTTTACGCCGACGACGTCCTAATTTATTCCGGCTTTAAAAAAAATATTAAAAATATTACGAAAAAATTATTTACCGGTTATATAAAGTTAACTTTTAAAAAAATATCAAAAAGTTCCGGTTTAACGTTAAAAAAATAAATTATTTTAATATTATTTTAAAAACCGGCATAAATATATTTATCGATTTAGTTAAAATTAAAATAATTTAAAAATAAAAATTTTAAAATTAAAATAATTATACCGTAATCCGTTTATTTATAAAATTTTATAATGAAATGATGCAGGGTGCAGGGCCAAGGATATGGGTCCATTGATCAGTTAGTTAGCATTACTTATATGTTTTTAGGAGCTCTTTTTGCCGGGCGCAACCCCGAGATAGAAAGATTAAGATAACGTCCTATTTATTATATAAACAAATTGGTTTTAACATTAGATTAATTATATTGCTTTCGATTTTCTTAAAAACCTTAAGCTTATTCGTAAAATTTTTTTTAATTTCGTATTAATTAGGACCGATTTTATCCCGCCTTATTTTATCTGGCTGTTAAGGAAAGGAAACTGGCTTTAGTTAGCTGCTGAGGCAGCTTTCGATTTTCCGATTATGAGGTAAAATTGATAAGGTTTTAATTAAAAGCATACGACAGCAATTATACGCAATTACGATTACGATTATGGTTAAGGTTACGATAACTTAAGCGGTATATAATTAACGGCCGTAATTACGATAATAACGTAATCTTTCAGACGATTAATAAGAAAAAATTATTAAATTAAGGCTTTATACGAAAATAATTCGATTTAAACGACGGCAAAAAAAGTACGAACGTATATAAGCGACCGGTTTCGGAACATAAATTAATTATCTAAATTCTGGACCGATTACGTAATTCGGATTATTATACGTATTAATAGGAAAATTACGTAATAAGATAAATTATAAGATTTAATTAATACGGATTAAAAAAGTTAAAATTATGTCGTTAGTAACGTAATTATTAGAATTTAGATTAATTAAAATAAATAAAATAACGATAAAATTAACGATATAAATAAGATAACGAATACGAACAGAAAAAGGAATAGGATTATAAAGTTATTTGTTTTATATGTAAAAGGAAAATATCGAAAAAGAAATAACGTTTTTTAATATAATATAAAAATTAGGTACGAAATGTTATAAGATATATTTTGAACCTTTCTGGCGTTAATTAAGCGGTATTTTGTTTGGTTATTAATAAATAATATTATTTAGGAATTGTTTTTTTTTATTAAACTTAAATATTATAACGTTTAAGTTAATAATAAAAGTATTAATTAATAAGTTAAAAAAGGCGTAATTAAATAATTTATAACGTAATAACGATTAGGATAAAGTTATTTAAACAGCTAGTAAAAGAAAAAGGTTACTTATTTATCGGGTTTAAAAAGAAAAGGTATACCGAAAATAATTATCGTAAATAATTATTTATTTTATGCTTAAATATATTTTATTTAAGGCAATATTTCGAAACTTAAGTAATTTAAAAATCGGTAATATTAATTAATTTAAGATAAATTTTAACGAATTTGTTAAAAATTTATCGAAATTTTCCGATATTATTATTTAGCTTTAAAATTTATAATATAAATTATTATTAGTATTATATTTCCTTAATTTTTTAAATTTTTTTTTAAGTATAATTATTTAATACCAATTATTAAATAATTTTTACGATAATAAATTTAACGATATTAAACCTTAAAATAATCACAGTTAAACCGGATTTTTAAAGTTAATTAAGGATATAAAAACTTAAGTAAAATTTGGTATCGTAATTAGCATTTTTAAAGGACAAAATCTTATATTAACTTCAGGGTTATTTAAATTATTTATAAGCCTTACGGTATTTATACCGGACGTTTTATTTTTCGATACGATTAATTAATAAAAGCTTAATTTTTTTGCGGGTATTATAAATAAGCTTTCGTTTTTTATAGTCCTTCCGGATTTATCTGTTTTTTTAACTTTCGTTTTTTAAGTACCGAAGTTATAAATTAACTTAAAGAAATTAATAAATTATTTAAAAAGTATAAATTTTTCGAAACTGAAATAATTAATAAAGTACCTTATTGGACCGATAGTTCTGCTATAAAGGACCAAATTAAAGCAGTATTTAATAAAATTACCGTTTAAAATAAAGTTATTTAAATTATTTTGAAAACTTTTAAGCTATAAGATTTTAAGCAAATTCGGACGGTAAAAAATTAATTAAAAGTTTTAACGAAATAAATTTAGTAAAAAGAATTTAATTAAATGTACGATTATTATTTAAAATACGTTATTAGGGTATAAGATATTATTAAAAAGTTTAAGTTAAAAGGGAAAATAATCAGCAAAAACGAATATACTGAAAGTTTGCTAAAAAATATATCCGTTAAATATTTTAAAGGAATTTTTAATAATTCGTCTATAAAATTTGAAAATTTGTACGTAATAATTTACGATAATATATGGTTATTAATTAAAGATTAGGCTGTTAATAAGGCTGGGTTTTTTAAATATAAAGGCCGTATACGACCTTAAGCAAATATCCGTTTTAATTTTGGCCGAAAAAATAAAACCGGTTTTATTCGATTTAATAAATTAAATAATTTTGACAAAGAAATCTGCCTTTACGATAAACGGTACCTAATTAAACCAATTAAATAGCTAAAATTATTAACGCTTTTTAAGATTTAAAAATTATACAAACGTAATAAATTTAAAATTTTAAGGTTTTTTAAAACAAGATACGGAACCGAAAAGTTGCCCGGATTTTATAATATTACGTTTTATTAAGATAAAAAGCGCCTTAAACCTAGAGATATAATATAAACCCGTTAATTAATACAGTTAATTTCCAGCCGGATAAATATAATCGATATAACCTTTATCGTAAATAAAATAAATACCGAAACCGAAAAGGTTATTATAATAATTAATAAGGCCGAAATTAACGTTATAATAACTTTAATTAAAGTATTTATTAATTTTACTAAAAATTAAGATATAATATATAAAAGTACCGTTTATTTATTAATATAAAAATTATAAAATTAATTTTATTTATTAACGATAAATATATCCTTTTCCTTAAAACTTTTAAAAATAAAGCGATATTAAATATAATTTTATTTTATTTAAATTTTAAAAAGTTAAGTAATTAAATAATAAATTCCGATTTGGAAAAAGATTTTAAAATGGATTTATAATTTGCCAGCTTTTTTTTGCTTAATATAAGGAAAAAATGCAATATTTTAATCGCCGAAATAACATTTTCCGAAATGGGGATAATTTACCGTTTAGCCCCGATTAAGATATTAATAATCCAGTTAAATTTCCGAAATATATTACGATTTTAAAGTTAAATCGCCAAATAATTAACGTTAATCAGCTTAAAATAACCGAAATTAATATAACTTATTTCGTCGATCAGAACGAAAAACCGTTTTATAAAAAGGTATTTTTACGTAATTGGTTATAAAACGATCCTATTAAAAATAAAGGTACCCGATATTTAAAAAAAATCCGAACCTTAAAAGTCGACAACTTTAATTACCCGATTATGCTTATGATCGTTATAATAGCTAAACGTTTTAAAAAGGAAAAAAAAAGATTTAAAAACGTAAAAAATAAATAAAACCGTTAATAAAATAAACAAAAATAATATAATATACGAAGGATTTTCGTTTTATAATATGGAAATCGGTATTTAAATAAATAATATCCTTTTAATATTTATTAATACCTTTAAATTAAACGATGCTAATTAAATTAATAATACCTTTATTTATAAAGGCCTGATTAATAAATACGTAATTAAATTCTGGAAAAAAGAATTTTAAAAAACGCTAAAAGGAAATTTAAAATTACCTGGTCCGAATTAATCGAAATTTGCTTAAATTTCGGTAAAGTTTTTAAGAATTTTATGGTTATTAAAATTTTAAAGGTATTTAATTACAAAAACCAGAAAACGATTAAAATAATCGAAGCCGAAATATAAAGGTTAAAAACTTTAAATCCGAAAAAACCCGTTAAGATTTTAATTATGGATATCGGTTATAAAGCAAAAAGCTAAAAAGAAGTTAATATTTTGTCGGTTTAATAATATAATCCAGCCAAATATATTATCCCGTTATTTAAGCTGGTAATCCGAATAAGTTATAAAAATAATAAAGATTTAATTAATAAAGTTATCGATATTAGAACCGAATTTAACGTTATTATCGTATCGTACGTTAAACGATACGGATTAATTATACGATAAACCTACGTATTATTTATAAGTTTTAACTTTTTAAAAAAAACCTTTTTTAAAAATATAATTAAGGTTCCCGTTTAATTAACCGGCCGATTAATTATTATTCCTTTGTTTGTCGTCGATAACCATTACGTTATACAGCTATTAATCCTTAAACTTAATTTTATAACCAAATCGAAAATAATATTTAATATAAACCTTAAAGTAATAAAAGAATTCTTAAAATTTGGTTCGATAAAAATTATTATCTTATTAATCCTAACTGGAAAAATTATTCGTAATATCCGTACCGACGAAAAGCTAAAAAAAAACAGCCGGTAAACTTATAAGCTGTTTTATAAACGAAAGCAGGTTTAAAACGAAAAGGTAAATAAGTATTTTATAAGCCCTTATATCTTTTTAATTAATAATATTTATATTAATCAAAATCCGGCAATTATTTTAACAACTATAAGCGACCAATTAAAACCCGGAAATATTATTTTAGGTTAATTTAACTATAAAAAACTTATATATACCTTATACGGAATTTTATAGGGTAAAATACGCGATAAAATTAATAATAACCGATCGGTATAAATTAATATTATATATAAGCCGAAATAAAAAAAATGGTTCCTGTTAACGACGTACCGCTTAATAAATTAATATTATTTAAAAACCCTAATTAAAAAGCTAAAAAAGCTAAAAAAAGTACGATAAATTATTAATTAATCCGAAAAAAAGCTAAATAAATCCGGCACTTTATTAATTACTTTATTTCCTAAATTCGTTAACATACCGCGAAATAATCGATTTACCGATAAAAAAGTTAAAGCTGTCCTTAATTAATTAGGTAATAAATTTATCCGTACGAAAAAAGCTTTTTTAAAAAAAATATTATACCGAAAAAAATTACCTTAATCTGGGATTAAAGAAATTACGGTAG
The DNA here is from genome assembly GCA_004155925.1 of Monosporascus sp. MG133. NCBI lineage: Eukaryota > Fungi > Ascomycota > Sordariomycetes > Xylariales > Monosporascus > Monosporascus sp. MG133. Next base: position 76,637 of record QJNX01000229.1, on the reverse strand, counting down.
GATTAAATAATATATTATACCAAATTACGAAATTCGGACGATCCTTTATAATGTATAATAAACTAAAGGTATTATTATACTAATTAACATAAAAAATAAATTAATCGACGTATTACGAATCCGAATTTAAAAAAATATATTCGGATAATTTTATACGGCATACAAAAATACTTAATTCCTTATAAACAAAGATGGCGGCCTGTAATTAATTAATTCCGCGATAAATTTAATATAATTACTTTACAAAACGCATTTATGTTAAATAATTACGACGAATTTTTTGCAAACTTTATGATATATTTTTTGGTAACTTTAATAAACTTTTTTTCCGGTTACGATTAAGTTATTTTAATCCTAGCCAGCAGAAATTATACAACTTTTTCGATACCGTTAAAGCTTTTAAAAATAATTACCTTGCTTTAAAAGGTTATTAATCTTATAATTTATTTTTATCACATAATAAGGAAAATTTTGTACGATTTAATACTTAATATAATATATTTATTCTTTAATAATATCGGTATTAAAGGCTCGAAAATTAAATATAATAATAAGGAAATTTTTTTAAGGATCCGGAAATTCGTTTATAAGCATATCGTTAATATAAATAAAATATTTTTAATTACGAACTTGTTAGTACCTTAATTAATATAAAAGATTTTTAATAATACCAAAAAACTGCCGTTTTAATTAGATTTTTTTATGGATTAACTGGTCGCCGACCAGATATTATTAAAATAGTTAAGATCTTAAAAATTAAACTATATAAAAACGTTTCAGAAGTTAAAGCTTTTTTAAATATTACCGTTTATTATCGAATCTTTATTATATATTATACTTTAAAGGTCGAACTTTTTACGAATTTATTCCGGAAAAATAAACTTTTTATTTAAAGGCTTAATTAAAATTTAACGATAAAAACCTTAAAAAAAATTTACGATAACCCCGACTTTAATTATTTTGGATTATAATTCCGATAGTAAAAAAATTATTATAAGAATTAACATAAATAAGGTTAGTTATAAAGGTACTTTTAGTTAATTAATTAATAAAATTAAATATCTTACGCGTTATAAAAGTAATATTTAAAAAGGTACAAAACTAAATTACGATATTAGCAAATTAAAATATCGAATTATTTTTAAAATTTTAAAAAAGTTTCGGAACCATCTTTATAGCGTCCGATTTTTATTAAAAATTAATATTAAGGTATTAATTAATTAAATTAATAACTTTTTAAACTTTTTGCTTAATATTACGGTTATTCGTTAAATCGTTTAAATAAAAATGTTCGATTTCGAAATTAAATATATTCCGGGCAAAAAGAATTTAATTATAAACAGTTTATTTCAAAAGCTACCTAAAACTTTTAACGCGTTAAACGATTAATAAAAAGGAAAAGTCGACGACTTTATTAATATCCAGCTAAACGTTATTCGGCTTAACCTTATTTTAACCGGAACGTTATTAATACCCCCCGAAATAAGGTAAAAACTTTTTATTAAGAACTGGTTTAAAAAATTATAAAAATATATAAGGTTCCTAACGATATTAAAACTTTTTAACCGTTATCGTAAAACTTTAAAGAAAAAAAAATAACCTTTAAAACAAAAACTTTACAACATTTTATCTAAATAGGAATTTTTTAGCGCAAAATAAATAAACGGTACGGTAATCGTAAAGTTATTAATTCCGAATAAAAACGTTTTACGGTAATTAAACAATATCATAAAAATTACGGCCATAAAAAACAAAATTCGACTTATTATCGTATAATAACTTTATATTATTAACGCGGAATATTTGGCCATATTCGAAAAATAATACTTACGTATATTAAATATTAAAAAACAGCTAATTAATATTTCGAAAAAGCTTATAAATTTTCGCAACCTATTAATATAATTATTATCTGGGTAATCGATATGCAATTTATACCTACGGATAACGGTTACAAAATTATAATCAAAATTAAATACGAATTATCCGACTATTTAAAAGCGAAAATTTTACGATTAATTGTGTTAATAACGATTAAGAAATTCCTAGACGAACATATTTTTTATTAATACGGTATCCTAATTAAAATTAAAATTAATAAAGGCTTAAAAAATAAAAATAAAATAATTAAAACTTATAATATCTTTAGGATTTAACGAAAAATTAAAGCTATATATATTACCTAATAATAAGGCCTAATTAAAAAAAAATTTATCGCGATCGCTAAAAGTTTAATAAAAACGATAAATAAAACTAGCAAAAAATAGGCCAAACTTTTACCTAAAATGGTCTTCGCCGACAATATCATTATTAAAAGTTACGGCCTTAGCTTTTATAAATTATTATACGGATAAAAAGTATTTTTACCGATCGAAATAATTTTATTAATATAATATATTATATATTAAAATCTTAATATTCCGAAAAAAAATTTAATTACGTAACGGATTCGGCTTTTAAAAAAAAGCTAAAAATGTAATTAAGGTTACCAAGGTTATTATTAATTAACGCTATAAAATTACTAAACTTAAAAATTAAAAAGATAAAAATAAAATAAAAAATAAACTTTTGGAAATAAATAACCTAATATTATTATATAATACCTTACGATATATAAATATATTTAAAAATATAAAATTAAAATACCGTTAAACTTGCCCGTATTTAATTAATAATATTATTAATCGAAATATTTATTATTTAAAAAAAGTTAATGAAACGAAATTATAAAATATTCTTTTCTGTTAATAAATTAAAATAATTCGTAAAAAATAAAAAAAGATATTAAAAACCGGTTAATTTACAAAAAAACGATTAAATAAAACCGTTTATTAATTAACCCGACGATATAATATCGGAGACCTTAACTATTACGATTATCGAACTACCGGACGATTAATAACCTAAAACCTTAAAAACTATAAAAATAAATATTAAAGTATACTTACTTAATAATCGATTTGAAAATTACGTAATTATAAATAACGATAATATAATTAAAATAAATTAATTTAATAAATAAAGGAAATAAACGTAATTAATTAATAAGAAAACTAAAATATAAAAGAAAATTTCCCTTAAACCTTTTAAAATTATACTAATTACCGCCATAAATAATAATTATTTTCCATTACTTATAATCGGTTTACCGAATAATAAATATTCGATATTAAGGATTAAAAACATAACGTTTAACTTTTTTCCGAAGCCATTATTTAATAAACTTTTAAATTATTAAATAAATATTATCGTAAATATTTTTTTTAATTTATAAAAACCGAAAATAATTAACCTTAAATACTTTAAACCGATCGTTACGAAAAATATATTTATAACCCTTAATAAATCCGACGTAATTATTATAGGATTTTTTATAAAAATCAGGAATTAATTAATATTTATAAAAAAGAAATATACCGTATTAATTAAAACTTTCCGATATTTTATATCACCGTTTATAAAGCTTATAAAATATAAAGTTAAAAACGTTAAATATTTAAATAAACAAATCTGTAATATATTAAAGATTTTTAATAAGTAACGGTATAAATAAATTAATAAAACCGGTTCGAAAGATTTTGATAAAAATTAAATAAAACCGTTTTTTTTTTAATTTAAAAGAATTTAATTACGTCGGATTAAACGTTTACGGTAACCCAAAAATTTTCGTTTTTAATTTGTTAACGTATATATTAACTTTTAACTGGATTTCCGACGATAAAGATAAATATAATTCCAAATATTTAGTAATAATTAATACGAACCAACTAATAAAAATAACAGAGGTATATATTTCGATATATTTAAAAATTATAAACTTTATTTTGTTATAATTATTCCAAAATTTTATTATATTCCGTTAATAATTAAAAATATTACGAAAAAAACGCGATATTTTAATATTGGTATAAGGCCTTAATACATAATTAATAATACGGTTGGCCGCCTAAATAATTAAAACCGTCGAAATAAATTCTGCCGTAATATTACAAATACTAATGGATAACTTCCGGATAATTATTCGATAATACCGAGAATTAAGTTAGATTTAAAATTAAGATTTATCTTAATTATTTAACGTATCCCTTTTTAAAAAGGGAAAAAATAAGACCTAATAAATCGTAAATTATTTATTATTAAAGTATAAAGTAATATATAATCTTAATCGTATTTAATATTACGGAACCGGTACTGGAAAAAAGGCGTTAAGTTATAAACTAGCTATTAACGGTATATAAAATTATTAAATTTACGGATATCGTTAAGGTTAATAAAAGATTTAAAACGATAATTAATACCTAAAACCTGATTAATACGACGGGATATAACCGAAAAAAATATTAAGATATTAAAAACCGCCAGTAATATTTAACGTCGGGCAAAAATAAGATTTAAATTTTACATATTTTATATAACCCTTTAAGTAATCGGCATGGGATTATTAAAAGCTGGAGGAAAATTATTAAAATTAAGTGGTAATTTAAGGAACGGTTTTTTTAAAAAGTTAATTAATTTATCCGGGTTTGTATTATTACGAAAACTTTAGGAATTACGTAGGTTTAATAATTAATAAAAACTTATGATTACGTTAATTAACAGAATAAGGATAATTAAAAGTGTTTTAAATATGTAGAAAACTTAAAAAGTGGTATAATTTGAAGGAAAAAGTTGATATAATTATAAAGGAAAAAGGTTGCAAAAAAAGTACGGATGCAAAATCGAAAGGTATACGATTAATTAAAAAACGTTATAGCGATTATTTCTTTTTTTCTTTTACTTAATATCGGATAAAATTTTTACAAATTTTTTCGGCATATAAAGCTTTTGAACAGAAAATTAATATATTAACCTTAGAAATATTTGATTAATTATTTGCATAACTTGCTGTTATTTTTTAACGTATTTTTATTTTTATATAATTTTTAACTTTAATATTAAATTATTTATACCTATATGTTTTAATATATATATATATATCCATATATTACGAATTATCTTTTACTTATTATTTATACCTCTAAGTTATTAAATACCGTCCCCATTTTATTAATACCTTTTAATTAATTTATAAGTTATTATTATATTATCGTCCATAAAGTATATCGTATAAAATAAAGGGGAAGGTTTTAAAAAATTAATATTTTGAATTTTAGGAAGTTTGCCCAGTTAGTTAATATACCTATATAAGGAAAAGATGACATAATACGTCTATTTCGAAAAATGTATAATAATAATACCATTCCTTATCTTATTAAGTTAGCTGCTTCCGAATACTACTTTAATCGGGTTATTTCTATTATTTCTTACGATAAAAATAATTGGCGTTTATAAAAAGAAATTACCTTATTTTTACTTTAATTAGTAAAAGATTAAAATAATGCAATAATTGCGCCGTTATAACGTACTTTTATAATTATAATAAATAATATCTTTTTTCGTTTTAAATACATTATTACTTTAATTTAAATAATTACTTATAATATATCCCGGAAATATATAATTATTATTCCAAAAGCCGGACGAATAATTGGTAATAGTAGGGTTAAATTAATTCCCAGTTAATTCGAAAAATTAATTTCATCGAAAAATCCAAAATATATTTAAATAATTACCTATATAAAATTGCGTACCGACGATAACCCCGTAAGTTACTGGATTAAAATATTATATATCCTATTAAAACGTTTACTTTTAACGTTTAATATTTACCTAAATTCTAGGCGTTTTTGACGGTTATTTCGATTATATCAAAAAACGTAAAATGAATTTAATTTCGATAATTTCCCCTTTATCCGTATTACGATCGTTATAATGCTTATTTAAATCCGCTTTTATATTTATGGCTTATAAATTAATTATATACTTTATATTATTACCCGTAATTCTACGTAATATAGAAATTATTTAATATTAAAATAATTAAATAAGACGAAAATTAAATAAAAACCGAAATATTTAACAGAATTAAAAAGTACCTTAATTTAAAACTAGCAAAATTCGACGTTAAAAAGAATATAAAAAGTTAATCCGGAAAATTTTTATCCTTATTAGCCGAAGTTTAAGATAATAAATCCGATACCGATTAACTTTTAAAAAAACCTTTTGTTACCGAAACTTAACTTATACGATTTCGACTTATTAATAATTCCAGGAAATTATCCCGCGAAATACGAAAAATATTTAAACCTTTATTAATTTCCTTTATTAATTAGTTTTGATAACGAATTATAAAGCCCTTAAATATAGCCATACCCTTTTTTCCGTTTATTCCGATTAAACTTTCGGTTTCCAAAATTATTTAACCTAATCCGATACTTAAAAAGTTAATCCTTAATATAAAGTATATAATTCGACCGGCTTTAGGTAATTAACGCGCAAAAATTATGGTTCGTAATTAATATGCTATTCCGTATAAATAAGTAAAAGATATTTTCGAAAATGCGGAACGGAGGTCCGAACCTTATTTCCCTTAAGGATAGCCAGGTTAGTTTAAGTGTAAGGCATTTATCGTTAAAGAATTATCGGAAGATAAGGTTCAAAAAAATCGGAAAAAAACTAAATAATGGAAAAATTTAACAAAACGCAAAAAACGAAATCTTAAGTTAAAAATATTAGAAAATAAGCCGTATAAATGCTAAGTTAACGGATTAGTTAAATTTATATATGTTTAATTATTTAAAGCGTTCGGAATTATCGTAATAAGTTTTTATTTATTTTTTAAGATAAATCGAAAACGATTTTATCTTAAAAAAGGAAGGTTAAAATGGTACAGGGTACAGGGCCAAGGATGTAGGTTTACTGATTAATTAATCAGCATTACTTATGTATTTTTAGGAGCTTTTTTCGCCGGGCGCAACCCCGAGATAAAAGGACTGAGATAGCGTCCTACTTATCATTTAAATAGACTGGTTTTAATACCAGATTAATTGTATTAATTTCGATTTTCTTGAAAACCCTGGGCTTATTTGTAGTACTTTTTTTAATTTCGTATTAATCAGGAGCGACTCTGTTCCGCCCCATTTTAATAATTACGTATGAATATTTTGTTACCATAAAAACGGCATAACCGATTTATTAAACCGTTTATTAAAAAAAAGTTTTTTTCGTAATAAAATCCGAATAAAAATGGATTTTCGAAAAAATAAAACGGTTCGCGTATGAAACCACGGTTCTTATTTTCTTTCGACCTAGTTAACTGACTAAAATAAAAACGGACGTATTTTATAACGCGATTAAAAATGTTATTTGGTAATGATAAAAAAATAAGGAATGGAAATCTATAAAATATTTTACGAAAATTATAACCCCAGTAAAAAGGGCGTATTTTATTTAAAACCGAAAATTGATTATTATAATTTAAACTTTCGAATATTATTACTTTAAACTTTAAAGATAAAAATTTTTTATTATAACCGATTACTAATTTTTATTATATTTTGTAAATAAACGCAATTTTTTTACGCGTTAAATCCGATAAACCAACTTTTTTTTTTAATTTCGATATTATTTTTTAATATCGACCGGGTAAAGAAAATATCGCCGCAGACGCCTTATTACGAAAAACGATCGATTTAGTTATAATTAAGGCCCAAAAAATTGAAATAAAACTAAACCTTAATTCCGTTAAAACGATTAAATTTTTTATCGTTATTATTAACGAAATGCCGATTAAAATACGAATCGAAAATATTCCGTAAGGTGCCGATTTGATTAACTTAATTTATCGCAAAAACGAAACGTAAAATTTAAATTAAAAAAATAATAAATTAATAATATCTGAAAAAATAATTAACGGCCGTATTTTCCTTTATACTATACTTATCCGCAAATTTACGTACTTAAAATATTTACATATTTTAGCCAAAATAAAACAATTAAAATATTAATACGGAAATATACTTAATTCCGGTTTAAGCAAAATATCCGATAATATACCCGGAATTATTACGATTACCGTCGGAACAAAATATTTCGAAATAAAATCCCCGAATTCTTTTTATTTTTTCTATCTTAAATAATGTTTAAAATTACGTTATCGTTAACGGAAAAGATATACGGAAAAACCGTTACGGTTATAATTATATATAAACGTTTATTAATAAATTTAATAAAATTATAATAATTTTATTAAATAAAAAAATTAATACCGTCGAAATTTTAGCCGGCCAATATTATCGATATTTATATCTTTTTTTAATATATCCGTTATTTAAATTAACGATAACGTAAAATAATTTATTTTTTAATTTTTAATTAAATTAAACAAATTTACCGGTATAAAATATCGTTACAAAAGTATTTTATATTCGTAAATTTAAAAAATTATCGAATTTACGAATTAAAAATTAAATTAACGTTTACGTTTTTATATCGATAAATATTAAAACGATTAAAACGTATATATACTGGCGTTAAATTTTATCCATAATTTATTATAGCGTTCGTAAATTAATATAATTCCGTTAAAAATTATATTAAATAAGGATATCCGGAATTTATTTTCGTTAAATTTAAATATAATAAAAATCGAAACCGAATTAATTTAACGGATATTAATAATTATTAAACGAATTAAAAACGTTTAAATATTTACGAAAAAAAAACCGCGTTAAAAACGTAAAAATATTAAACGGCGTAAATTAACAAAAAACGTTATTTAGCCGATTTTAAAATTAACGATAAAATTTTTTTCCGTAAGAAAAATTTCGTAATATAAATACCGATTATTCGTTTAAATTTATAATAAATAAAACTTTTCGAAATTTTAAAAAAATGCGGATATAATTTCGTTTTTAATTTATTACCGAATTATAAAATAATTAACTTATTTTATACCGATCGGTTACGTAAAACCGACGATAATTTATTATTTTAATAAAGCCAGATATTACCGTTATTTTAAAAGATTAATGGTAAATTAAAATTCGAAATAAAATAAATTAAATAATTAAAATTTAACGGACGTTATAAAAAGTTATAATATTAAGTTAAATAAAAAAGTTACGATCCCGGCGAAATATAATATTTTGTAATTAATTTTAAAAACGCCCCGATCGTAATAAAACGGTTCCATACGGAACATCCGAAATACCTAGATTACCGGTCCGTTTACAAAAATAAATACGCATAACGGCTGCCGACGAGATTAACGAAAACCATCCCGATAATAATAAGGCCGCGAAAGTAAAAACCGGATTAATAAAAAAAACGGTACTTATAATTAATAAAAGTTTATATTTTTTTTAATCGTATACAAGTTTTTGGAAAAAGGTAATATAACGGTAGCCTTACGATTAAACCGTAAGATTGGTAACCGTTATATAAAGCTAATAGTTACCATATAAACTAGCTACCTGCGATACAGAAAGTAGGGATATTTGTAGATTTTTACGTACTTTGCGGTTTTGCGTTTTTTTCTTTTTTTCTTTTTTTTAGCTCAAAATTTTCGTTTATAGCGCTAATAAACTAGTTACTATGTTATATTAATGCTGGTCGTAATAATAAAAATTATATTATTTGCAAAGATATTACGGCCAAAGCTTCCAAATCCCATCCGGAATGAACAGCTTCCAAGGTAGCTATTATATTAAAATATATTTATTACCTCGATATATAAAAATACAAAATATACGATTAAAACGGTTAAGTAGGGAAAGATTTCGGTAACCATAAATAATTATTTTTAAAATATTACATTCCTTCAAAATGTACAATATATATAAAGCTTTTAACGGATAATTATAAGCTTCTATATTTTACTATTTGTTATAATTATAATTATTTTATTTATTAACGAACTAAAAGAAATATCGATTTTTGGCTAAAATATAACGAAAAAAGGCTTATAAAGCCAGATAATAAATATAAATATATAAAAACCCCCTAATGGCTAGATTACCTTAAGTTATATTATTTATACCTTAAATTAAAACAAAAGCGGAAGGTTATAACGTAAGGATGCTTATATTATTTATTAATATTATATAATAAATACGAACTTTTAGCTATAGGAATATTTTTTTTCTGAAATTTAGTTTTTCACCCCCGAATTCGCAAAAAATAAACCCTAAGGAAAAAATAAAAAAATATTTATCTTTAAGTGTCAATTTAATAATAAGAAATAATTTAAATATATAAACGATTCTTATATTAAGCATATAGCTAAAAAGGTTTATAAATAAAAATACCTTTTAGCCCCCAGGGTACATTAATTAAAAATTTATAAAGGCTTTCGAAAATAAAATACCGAAAAACCCTTATATATAAAATTTATACGAAGCAAAAAAAGAAATACGGAATTAAATCGAGATTCCAATTTATTACGGGAATAAGATATTTAATACTATAATTAACTCCGGAGTAAAAAGAAACTTTATTTTTCTTAAAATAACCTAAAAATATTAAATCCTTTAGAAATATAAACAGTAATTATACAAATTACGAACAGTTAATAAAAACCTATCCATTTATAATAACGGTCGAATCTTTCGTGAAATAAAAAAACTTATGGTTTAAATATAAGGATAATCAGAACGGATTACTTTCGATATCGCCGACATTTCAGGATATGATATTATTTTAAGAATACCATAATTTCGTTATCGCAATTTACGAATTAACTAAAAAAATTATATATTTTTATACAATAATTTTAAAAGAAGATTTTATAAAATTTATTATATAATTAAAAAAGCTAAAATTTCTAATTTAATAGTAATAATATCCCCTGAATATCGACGGTTTAAAAAGTTATTTAAAAAAAATAAACCCGAAGAAATTACCTAATTATAATTAATAAAATTATTTAATTCTTATTAAAAAAGGATATTATTTAAAACTTTATTAAATTTATTATATAAACTTTAAAAAAGTTAAAGTTTTATAAAAAGGTTTTTAACAAAACTTTAAAAAAGGTTATATTTAAGAATCCGAATTTTCTGTAAGGTATCCAGTTATAATGGTACCGAAGATAGAAATTAATAAAATCCGGATCGATAAAGATAAAGATTTAATATATTAACGAGTTTATAATTATTAAAAACAAAATAATATTATTACCCAAAATGGATATCTTTTAACATTAATAAATACCATAAAGGTAAATATTAATAAAACCAAATAATTTATAGCCTTAAATTTATTAAACGGTTATTATTTAATTCTAATAACTAAAACCGAAAAATATAAAATTACTTTTAAAACTATCCATAAATATTACAAATATAAGGTTATGCTATAAGGGTTAACTAATACCCCAGCCAGCTTTTAATGCATACTTACCATTATCTTACGGAAACTTTTAAATAAATTTATTTTCGTTTATTTAAATAATATTTTTATTTATTTAAAAACTTTAAAAAAAGTATAAAAAGTATATTACTTAAGTTCTGAAAGCTTTCGAAAAGGTTAGTTTATTGGTAAACGTTAAAAAAAGCGTTTAATATACTTAAAAGTTAAACTTTTTAAATTTTATTATTAACCTTAAACAAATTTAAATCTAAAATTTTAAGTTACAAACTATTAAAAACTAGCTAATCCTAGATAAAATTACTATTACTAATATCCGTTAATTTTTAAGATTTACCGGCTATATACGACCTTTAATCAAAAATTATAACAAAGTTGTTAGCCCGTTAATTAAGTTTATTACCAAAAAATACGTTAAAAATAACAATTCTTAAAAAGAACAAAAAAGGCCTTTTAAAAATTTAAGAATAAAATTATTAACGCCCCGGTAATTAAGTTACCAAATTATAAACAAAAACGACTTAAAATAATTTTAAAGTAATTAAAAAGTAATAAAAATAGTACTTAGTAAGGTACTTTTCCAAAACTTTTAAAGACGTAGAATTTAGATATCCTATTTACGATAAAAAGTTACTAGCGATTATTTTAATAGTTAAAAATAAAAGTTATTCCTTAATAGAACTAAAAAATTATTTAACATTTATTTAAATTACAAAAATCTTATTCGTTTTATAATTACTTAAAAGCTAAATAAACGTTATAAAAATTAGATGGTTTTTTTATCCAAGTTTAATTTTAAAATTTATTATATCAAAAGTAAAAAAAATATTTAAACGGATATTTTAAGCCGAAAGGAAAACTACGATTCGAGAATCTTTAAGCGATATATATAGATATTATATCGTAAGGACAATAAAATAATACAGTTATATATAACCTAAAACAGCTTACTTTAAAAAAATTAATCCAGCTTAAAAGTTTTTTAACCTAAAGAAATAAAAGGAAATTAAACAGCTAAAGGGAAACGATAAAAATTAGTTATTATTTCGCGACAAGATCTATTTTCCCTGCCAGCAAAAAAAGATTTTTATCAAAGGATTTTACGAAAATCCCTTATATAAATATTAAGGAATATTTAAAATTACCAAACGACTTTAAGAAAAATACGATTTATTAAAACTTCGCCAAACGGTTAAATAAATAATTAAAATTATAATATTTATAACAAAATTAAGGCAACCTATTATAAGCCGTATAACTTACTGCAACTTATAAATATACCTTATAAAACATAAAATATTATAACTTAAAATTTTATTATTAATTTCCTTATATCGAAAAATCTTATTATTAAAATTAAGTACGATATAATATAGGTAGTTATTAAAAAATTTACTAAATATAAGTACTTTTTACCTTTTAAAAGAACCGTAACAGTGAAATAATTAACTTACGTTTGTATTCGATATTATTTTAATAAATACGGAATATTAGAAAAATTACTTTTAATCGGAATAAACTTTTTACATCCAAATCCGATATTAACTTTTTTAAATAAATTAATATTAAGTTAAAGTTTTTGCAAGGTCGATATAGGTTCAAACCTTATTTTCCAGGCTGAGCCAAATACATAGAAAATCATTACACATATAATCCATACGATAGATACTATACCCAGTATCTTCGAACACGATAACTGATTAATAGTCTTTACGGTTAAGATAGATTATATACCTCAGTCCCATAGAACCTTACCCTGAAGCAGAACCTCACTCTGAAGCAGAATGCGTGGTTGCCGATAAGCTTCGACTCTGATAAAGTTAAAGTTTTTAATAACTTATTACCTTTAAATAAATAATTAAATAGAATAATTAAACCAAACTTTAAAATAATATTTTCGAAATTACGTTAATTATTAATAAAATAATTAAGTTAAACTTTTATTATTTATATAAATAATTTACAATACGTCTATTAACGAAAATATAAACATATTACCTTATATAATTATATATAAATATAACGTAGCAACTTAACAACTAAAGCAGTTAATATATAAGGTACTAACTATTACTATAATAATCTTATAAACAAAAATAATAATAACAAAATCAAGATAATATAAGCCCAACTTTAGATTAAGTTATAATTTTTTTAACAAAAAATGGGCTAGTATTATAATAAAAAAGAATTAAAGAATTAATTTTAACAAAAAAGAATTACTTATCACGTTAAAAATAAAGCATAATGTTAAATTATTTTTAAATTAAAACGAAAAATTCCAATAATAAGTTTAATTTTAAAACTTTGGCTCTTTTAAAATTAAAAATGTTATTTTAAAATCTAATTACAAATTATTACTGCCTAAGATTAAAAAATTTTATCCTATATTCCATATTTCCTTATTAAAACCAGCCCTAAAAAACCTCCCCTTTAAAAAAAACTTCGAAATCGAGAAAATACTGGACTTTAAAAAAGTTAAAAACAAAATCCAGAACCTGGTTAAATAAATAGATTACCTACCTAAAGATAATATATGGGAACTACTTAAATACCTAACGAATACGATAAACCTGGTTAAAAACTTTTACCGGCAAAATCCTAACCGACCATTTTTAGTCCAGCCAAAGTCGCAAGCAATAACAGTCCCCCGCCCAAATTTAAATCTAAAACGTTCTAGCCGAAGGAAATAAAAGCCTTTATTACGGCGTTTATCTTAAAAGCAAACCGCGCTTACTTTATTTGTATACGACGTTATTTCTCCTTTAACCTTTCTCGTTTTTTAGTTAATTTAATTTTAAACCCTTTTTTAATATTTTTAATATTTTTATTTTAATAAACTCTTTTAATTTTTCGTTTTATTAACGCCGTAATTTAACTAACTCTTTTTCTACCGCCTTTTATTCTCTTTTCATAATTTTTTAAAACGATATAAAATTATCTTTAAATTTTTACTACTTTCGGAATAGGCAATTTTAAGTTTCGTGTATTTTTCTTAAGGAATTTATAATTAAAACGTTATAAAACAGACGTTAATAATAAATATAACAATCGGAATTGTAACGCTTTATAATAAAAAAAACAGTCGGTTTTAGTAAACCGAATATAATTAAAATAAAAAAATACTTTAATACCAAATATTTTTATCGAATTAAGACGAATATTACGAAAGTTACGTTAATTCGGACGTAATTTTCTTTTTTCTCCTTCCTTTTAAATACGACCTATCATAATAAAATCAGCTAAAAAAAGTTTAGAAAAAATCTTTCTAATAAATAACAAAAAGGCTATTTACGGTTTTATCTTTAAGATAAAAATCCTTAAAAGGGGAAATGGTATTATAATATAAAAATAAAGATTTTTATCTTAAGAAAAGCCCGTTTTCGGAAATCTTTAAAGGAAATTCCGACCGGGTAAACCTCGGGTAAGGAAAAGTTTAGCTTTCTTACGCCAAGGTTTAAGTAATCTAATTAATCTAAATATTTTAAGTAATTTTTAGGCTAAATCATATAAATCATATAAATTAGGCAAATTTACGATATACTTACTTATTAAAAGTAAATATATAACAAACGGTTTCCTTTATAAATAGCACTTATTTAATTTCGCTTTTTAATTATTAATCTAAGTTTTTAATTAAAGGTATCGTTTTCCGATTAAGGGAAAAGTCCGCAAATCTCTTTAACGAATACCCCATTTATTATGCTATTATTACCTGCAAATCAAGACTTTCTATTTCGGATACTGCTTATACCTCCAGGTAGATGTATAACAGGTTCGTTATAGCTAGGATATTATAAGGGTTATATTAAATTACGTATTAATTATTACGTATAAAGTAAAACCGATTTTTTTAATATTTATTAACCGAATCTAAATAGGCCAGATTAAAATTTAGCAGTAATTTAACGTCTGTTATTAACGTATTTAGGAAATTATTTAAACTTTTTTTAAGAATTAAGTTAATTAATTTACTTATAAAGTTAAATTAAGATAATTAAATTTCTTTTTATTAAGTTTATTTTTAATTATTTTAATACGGAAAATGATTATATATTTTTACCTTTTATAAGAATATACCGTTACGGTATTTATTAGATTAATTAATTAACGAAGTATTAATTTTTTTACGGTAAACCGTAACGATATTATGTATAAAAAAAAGTATTTTTTAATAAGTAAAGTAATAGAATTCGTAAGAAACGGGGTTAAATTTCACCTTTTTTAAAGATTTTAATAAAGTCCTTTTATTATACGAAAAATAATTATTTTAATTTATATAATACCTTTTTAATTAGAAAATTTTGTTACGTTATAAATAACTTAAAGATATTTCTATAAATATTTAATAAGGTAAATTCGCGTTAACGAAAGCGTTTATAGCATTATATTACTTAAGTTTTTAGTAAAACTTAGCTTTAATAAAGATTAAAGTTTTAAATAATTTTTTAATTAAAATAAATGCGTATATATTATTATATAAAATTTAAAGTTATTAATTATTCCGTACGATAAAACGTATTTTATATTTTTATAATTAATTATATTTATTAAATTTATAAATATATATTTATATATACCTTAAAACCTATTTCCTTTTAAAAAAAATTAATTAACGCTTTTTTAAAATTATATCTTTTTATAACTTTATAAATAAGATTTTTCGGATTTATAAGATAATTTCCTTAACGGGTATATGTTTAATTTTTTATGGCCTCGCGATAATAACGGTATGTTATGCTTATATGTCCGGTTTACGACTTAAGGATTATATTGTTTTTTTTTATAGTAAAACCTTTCCGATTCAGGTAACGCGTATTTTACATAATTACTTTTTTAAATTTCTGTAATTTACAGGCCGATTATCGATCGTATTAATAAAGTAAGTTAATTATTTTACGTTAAATACGGCTTTTTATATTCTATAATTATACCGATAATTATCCTTTCGATACGAAACATACGGAAAATTTACGTTTATAACCCGTAAGGTATTTTTATTTTTTACCGTTATTTTAGATTAAATAAAACGATAAAAACTTATGATTACTTTTATTATTTTTATTAACGCGTTAATCGTAAAAATTATTAAAATCAACGTTAATAAAAGTAATACATTAGGGAACGGAAATGGGTCGAATATAACCGTCGTATAAAAGTAATTAATTTTATACGAATAAGTTTATTTTTTCTTATTCCTTACGTTTCGTATACCTATATTATTTTAAAACTACCTTTTTTATTTAACCGTTAATTAAATTATTCCGTTTAAAATTTTATTTATATTTATATATATGTATATATATAAGATAAGTATAAATTTAATTAAATAATTTTATTTATTAAAATAATTTACGTAATTCGTTTTCTGCAACGCAAAAAAAAAATCTTTTTAAGTTTTTATTATTACTTAAAAGAGTAATTTTTTCGTTAAAGTATACGTTTTAAATAATAATAATTTTATTCATTAACGGGTTCCAGATTTCGTAAATATTTATAAATGGGTAACCGATAAAATATTTATTTTATAATTTAAGATTTAACTTTTAAAACCTTTTTTTATGGCGGTAATAATTATAACGTAAATTATATAATCGTATATTCGTAAATAAGTTTATTAAAGATTTCGATTAAAGATTATAATACCGTATTTATATATTAGGTAAATATAATAAACCTTATATAAACTTTATTAAAAAATATTTAAAGGTATGGTTGTATAAATATATTATTATATTAAGAATATATGCAAAGTTGATATAGGTTTAAGCCTTATTTTCCAGGCTGAACTAAATATATAAAAAATTATTATATATATAATCCATACGATAGATATTATACCTAATATCTTCGAATACGATAACTAGTTAATAATTCTTACGGTTAAGATAAATTATATATCTTAGTCCTATAAAACCTTACTTTAAAGCAGAACCTTACTCTAAAGCAAACTATTAAACCCCCGTAAGTACGTAATTTTTCGACTGATGTCGGCTTGGAAGGCTTACATACGTGGTTGCCGATAAGCTTCGACTCTGATAAACTTTATACCAGCCGGCTGCAGTAAACCTTAAGAATAAACCGTAAAAAATAAACCTTAACGATAAACCTTAAGGGTGAACCTTAAGTGCGCATAAAAGGCTGTGCGAGCCCTTGCCAGTCTGCGAGAGGGATGGGTTTTAATGAAGCACGGGAATCGAGGTAGCAATCTATCATTTTATCCAATTGTCTACACGGTCACGTCTCCTCGTGTCAGGGGCTAAGGGAGTGTGAAGGGAGTGCGCGCATCAGTAAGAGGGCGCTAGGCGCCCTAGGGGTCATTATTACGCGATCGCGACGATGCCGCCGCGGGGCGATTGTGTCAGATATAGGGGTCATCAGTGATGTTGCATTGCATGACTAGTTGCAGGCGCTCTAGAACGCGCACTGTACTTTAATGTAATCTGTCCACGGAATATATATGGTTCGATCAGAGGGAGTCTTTCCGTATATGGAGTGCTAGCGTACCCCTGCTAGCTGATACACCCCTTTAACGCCTTGATGCAGTTACGGCGTTAATTATTATCCTTTATTATTCCTTAAAATTATAATTATCCATTTTATTTTTTTTCCGGTAATTAAATTTTTTTTAATTAACTAATTTTTTATTTAAAATAATCCTTAAAAATTTTTTCCGTTAATTTAAGGTTTTTATAATATTTCTTAATTTTAATTATTTTTTAAAATATTTAAAAAATTTAAATAATAATATTTTTATTAATTAAGTAATTAATATAATATCCGTAAATATATATTTTACCTTAATTATATTTTTTTAATAGTTTTTTAAAATAAATAATTATATATATTTACGTATTATAATTTTTTTTTTAAAAAATAACGTTAATATTAATGTTATGACCTAGCCAGCCTTGGCTACCCCAAACGGTCGGGACTGCAGCTATACAAAGTACCGACCAGCGCCTAAGGATTACGTAACTAATAAGGATTAAACGGGATCGGTTCGATTACCTTCGATTAAGTAACAAATAATCGAACGCGGTCGGTTTAATTACGATCGATTATGAAAAATGAAAAAATATATATACGTTCGTTATTTTCTTATAATTTAAATAATACGAATTTATAATATAACTTGGTTACTTAAATTACCTTTAATATTTATTATTATTAAACGTAATTATATTTTTAATTTATTACTTAAATTTTTATAGTATTATTATTAATATAAACCGTATAATTAAGATTTAATAATTAATTAAGCTAGTTAACCGTTATACGTTATAAGCTTTTATTTAATAATATAATCAGATTTTAAGTAATACGCTATACCGTTAATATGTCAGAAACTTAAAAACCTATTACTTAATAATATAAGGATACGATTAAAAAGTTCGAAAAGGTTATTCGGTACCTTAAAGCTTAAATTAATGCTACCGGAATTAACAAAATTAAAATTAAACCTAAAAAATCCGAACCTTATAACAAAAAAAATAACGTATAAAATTTTTTTACCTAGGTACGCGTTTATTTCCGTTTCGAAAAAGTTATTAACAAAGCCGACAAAATCTTTAAGGTTATAACGTTTTTTAAAGGAAATGCTTTAAATTAATTTAAACTTACCTTACGAAATTACCTAAAGAATAAAAAATCGGACTAATAGCAAATTACTAAAATCTTTTTTTAATATTATATTAATTTCGAAAAAAAACTAAAGGTTAATTTCGAAAACTTAAACGAAAAAAAAACCGTAACGTAGAAAATTTTCGATTTAAAATAAAAAGGATTAACGTCCAAATATATAATAACGTTCAAAAATTTTATAATTAAGGTAAGATAAATAAACGAAAAAAACGATAACCTAATCGATATTTTTTATAAAGGCTTAAAGGATAACGTTAAAAACGAAATTATTAAAATAATACGTTTTATTATCTTAAATAAATATATCGTAAAAATAATGAAGATCGATAACCGATAATATAAACGACGATAAAAAAAAAATTAATTCGTTCCCAAATCCAAATTTACGGGAACCAATTAAAACAAAAAGCGCGATATATTTTTTATTACTTACGGAATAATTCCGGAACTTATGGAATTAAAAACTGCATAAAAAAAGATTAAAATTAAATTAAACGTTATAATTATAATAAGATAAGTTATATAAAAAATTAATATAAGGCCCTTAAAAAATAATAATATAACGGATAAACTTTAGTACTTAAAGGATAATTAAAAAACAAAAAAGCCGTTATTTTTAATATAATTAGGAAAAGGGAAAATTTTAACTTATTTCTAAGAATACGAAAAAAATTACGAAAGATTAAGGTATTTTTTTAGGCCGTAATTATATGATAACGTACCGATATATCCGGTCCAATAATTACTTAATAATTACAAAAATACGATAGATAAAAAAAATTAATACCGGAAAAGTTAATATTTTGCGTATAATAAAAAAAATAATAACGATAAAAATAATTGAAATTAAATAAATGGATTAAGGAATACTAAGGTTAAAACGAAACCTTATGCCCAGAAAAATCCGACCGATATAGGAAATTATACGTTATTTATTGCAAAAAAATTTACTGCTTACGATATTAAAAATAATAAAGATATATCTAATAACGAATTACGCGTATATATAAATAAGGATTCGATTTCCATACGTAAACCGGAAGCGATTTTAGGGATTAGAAATAATATAAGTATTTACGTATTATGGTTATATAAGATATTATCGATATCTTTACGGTAAAAAAAAACTGGTTAGCAGGAAAAAGTTACCCGGAAAAGGATCTTATATACAATTACGAATGGTATAATTATAAAATATTAACAGAATGGATATATTATACGGTAATAAAAACCTAAAACGAAATATTAAATAATTTTTATTTCCGTAAAACTTACGTTCGGAACCCGGAAAAAAAAAAGTATAAGAGGAAATTAACGAACGATTAACCGAAATAGCTTAATACTATACCCAGTATTAAGAATACCAAAAATATTAAGACTAACCGATAACGATAATAAACGAAAAATAAATTATAATAATAAATTAATCGAAAAAAATTAAACCCTTTAAAAAACGAATTACTAACTTAATAAGTTAAATAAAGCGATAAAAAAAAAAATTTCGAATTAAAAAGTTAATTACGCCGACAAAAAAGGCAACTAAAAATATAAACCCCCCAAAAAAAGCGCTATTTATAAGGAAGTTATAAGTTGGCAAAAATAAAAGAAATTAACATATATCCTTTAAAAAAACTTTATGTACGATAATAAAAAAACAGAAATTCCTTTTATTATGATTAAAATACGAATAAAAAAAATGGTATACCGTTATAGTAAATTACGGAACCGATCCGAATTATATTAAACCGGAAATAATTAACGAATTACGTTTGTTATGGAAAAATAAAGCCGAACTTTATAAAGTTAAAAATATTAAAAATACTAAATTTATTTATGATAACGGATGGGTTAACCGCGAAATTAATTATTTCGAAATTTATGTTTAAGGACGAAAATAAATTATTAATTTCGATATTATTTTAATACGGAATCACGATATAATTTTTGGTAAAAAATAATTATACCAATATAATTTCTTAATTAATTAAAAAATTAGCTAAATAAAGTTTATTTTATTTTTTATCGATAAAAACGATTTAAAAAAAAGATTTTATTACTTGATTAATAACGACGATAATAAATATAAATATAAAAATATAACAAAAACTTTATTATTTAAAAAAATACAATATATATAAAAAAAAGGGCGAAATAAATATATACGATACGTTATTACCATAATTAAAATACGATTTTACGAAATAAACGACGATTTATAATATTAATTTTTAAAGCCAAAAGGAATAATTAAAGTATTATTATAATATTATAAATACGAACGATTTTTTAAGAAATAAATCGAAATAGGATTACCAAAATATAATAAATAAAATTACGAAATAGTTTTAAAGGATAATAAAATAATTATTTTTTATCCTATATATAATTTAAATTAATAAAAATTATACGTATTACGAAAGTACCTTAAAAATAAGTTTAAGAAAAGATATATTAAACATTTTAAGTTACCGGCGGAATATTTTATATTTTTCGTATTAAACAAAAATAAAAAATTACGGTTAATAACCGATTATCGATAATTAAATAATATTACGGTTAAAAACCGTATACTTTTACCCTTAATTATTAAAATAAAAAATCGTTTTTACGGAACTAAATAATTTATTACCTTAAATTTACGAAACGGATATAATTTAATTCGTATTAAACCAGGAAATAAATGGAAGATCATTTTTAAGATTAAGTACGGATTATATAAATATTTAATAATATTTTTTGGGCTTATTAATATAACCGTAACGTTTTAAAGGATAGTTAATTACGTATTACGCAAGTACCTTAATATTTTTGTTATTTATTATTTCGATAATATTTTTATTTATTTAAATTTAGAAAACAAATACGAAAAATACGTTTATAAGGTTCTTTAGGTTTTATAAAACGTTAATTTTTTAATTAACGCCGAAAAAAACAAGTTTTATAAGTAAAAAGTATCGTATTTAAAATACGTTATTACTTTAGGATATATTAAAATAAATCTTAAAAAAATAATAACAATTTAAAAATAAAAAGTATTTATTATAATTACCGAAATTTAGGTTTTTTTCGGATTCGTTAATTATTACCGAAAGTTTGTTCGCGATTTTAGTAAAATTGTAATACTTTTGTTTAATTTAACCAAAAAAAAATTAAATTCCGGTAAACGACCGAAATAAAAAACCCCTTTTAAAGGATTAAAAATATAATTACTAGCGAGCCAGTATTAATTATATACGATTTAAGTCGTTCCGTAAAGCTAAAAACCGATTTTTCGGATTATGCGTTAAACGTAATAATCGGATATAAAAAAATTAAAGTAACTTATATTTTATCGCGTTTTATTTTTATAAATTAAAAAGAACCGAATTAAATTACGTTATTTTAAATAAGGAATTTATAATTATTATTAATGCCTTTAAGGAATTTAAATATTACCTTAAGGGAAATTTATATTAAGTTAAGGTATATATAAATTAAAAAAATTTTATCCGATTTATTATTACCCGAAAGTTAATAAAACGATAATTCCGTTACGCAAAATACCTTTCGGAATTTGATTTTATTATTATTTATAAAAAAGGATTAAAAAATGATAAAGTAAATATTTTTAACAAACGACCGGACTTAAAAAAAAAGTTTTTAAAATCTTATACCAGGTATTCGATTTAATAAAGAAAAAATATATAAAACTATGATAAATTATAATAATTAGAAAAATAATACTTAACTTATATCAGAAAATTTAATAATATAACGATTAGTTATTAAAGGAAAAAAAAACCGATAAAACCTAAATACCAGAAAAGTATTAAGAAAAGTTAATACGCAAAATATACGAATATCAGTTATACGGATATCTTAAAGTTCATAAAACTTTAAAACGATTATAACGTATATATTATTTTCCCAAAATAAAGTTCATAATAAAAAAAGTTTTGCGAAAATATAATTTATGTAATAAAATTAAGGTACGATATTATAAACCATAGGGAAAATTATAATTATTATTAATTGCGGAACGATTATAAGATTTAATTATTTTTAATTTTATTATTAAGTTATTATTATTAAAAGATTTAATAATAGGTATTTATTACGATAATATTTTTGTAATCGTGGATTAATTTATAAAATTTTCTTATTTTTTATTATTTAACGAAAATATAAACGTAAAATAATTAACGTATGTTTTTGTTAAATATTTTGTTAGCATATATGGATTTTTAATAAAAATAATATCCGATAAAAATATTATATTTACTTCAAAATTTTGGTAAAACTTTATAACATAATTAAAGCTGAACTATAAATTTTTAAATGCTTTTAAACTATAAACGGATGGCCAGATAAAAAGAATTAATTAAATATTTAAAACTTACTTACGGTATTATATTAATTACGAATAAAATAATTAGGTTAAAAAGTTATTAATAACTTGTTTAACTTATAATATAAGTTATTACGAAAGTATTAAAATAATACCAATTAACGTTAATTTCGGTTTTATACCAAAAATTTACCGAAATTTATAAAAAAAAGGATTAATTAATGTTAAAATAATTTTTATTTCAAAATAATTTAAATAGTTATATATAAAAATAAAAATAAAACTTAAATTCGTACGTATTTAAATACAGAAATATTATAACCAGAAAAGATTAAAAGGATTAACTTTCCGGAAAGAAAAGATGGTTTATTTAGTTACCAAAAATATCCAAATTAAACGACCGAATAAAAAACTTAATTTTAAGTATATCGGATTATATAAGGTGGTAAAAAAAATTTCGAAAAATAATTATTAATTAGAATTATTTTTCAAAATTAAACTTTATCCCGTTTTTTATATGTTCCTGTTAGAATTAATAACGGATATAATTTAAGTTAATACGGGATAAGAAAAAGAAGTAATAAAAAACGTACTAATATAGAAAGTCGAAAAAATTTTTGATACCAGGAGGAAGGATAATAAAAGGTAGTACTTGGTTAAATAAAAGGATTATTTAAAGTTAAAAAATATATGGAAACCTACGGAAAATCTTACGGAAGCTTAACGTTTTTTGAAAAACTTTTACTAATAACGTCGGAAAACCCAAAAATAACGTTCCAGTTTACGTTATCAAATTGCGAAAAGTTAAAGGCGGGGATAACCTAGTCGGTTACTTACGTTTCGATTTTAAATTTTTTCTGCCGTTTTAATTCGTCCAGATTTTTTACCTTACGGCGAACCATTTTAGCAGCCTTTTTACGTAATATTTTTTTCTGTCGACAAAGGCGCTATAAACGAACTAACGCCTTAAAAAGGGACGTTTCGGTATTTTTTTTTTTAATACGATCTTTTTTTCGGGAAACGCGAAATATCGCCTGCGAATTTATATTACCAAAATTACAGTAAAAGTATTTTTTTCGATACAAAAACTGTAACGAAATTTGCTTTTTGCGACGATATAATTAAAACGATTAACGCGAAAATAAGCCGAACAATAAGGTATATTTATACCAAATTTGTTAATAAAAAGAACGAAATTTTTATAACGATCTGGGTTAAAATTAGCTTATTTTTTTCTTGCTTTTAAAAATACGACCAGATATAACGACGAATAATAATATAAAAAACATAAAAAATAAAAGGGAAAATTATTTACCATATGATAAAAAACAAATAAATTAATTTTTAAAGGTAAAAGTTTTAAAAAGGAAAAATCGTATTATAACCTAGCTAGCCTTAATTACCCTAAACGGTCGGGATTATAACTGTATAAAGTACCGACCAGCGCCTAAAAATTACGTAATTAATAGGGATCGAACGGGATCGGTTCGATTACTTTCGATTAAATAATAAATGGTCGAACGCGGTCGGTTCGATTACGATCGATCATAAAAAATAAGGAAATATATATACGTTTGTTATTTTTTTATAATTTAAATAATACCAACTTATAATATAACTTGGTTACTTAAATTACTTTTAATATTTATTATTACCAGACGTAATTATACTTTTAATCTATTACTTAAATTCCTACAATATTACTGCCAACATAAACCGTACGATTAGGGTTTAATAGTTGGTTAAGCCAGTCAGCCGTTACAATTAATAAGCCGTATAATTTATTAATTATTATATTATATATTTAAAGGTTTAATATTTAAATTAATTTTTAATTTTTTAATTAATTATAAATAAAATAATTTTATTTTATAACTTACGTAAAAAATAATAATTTCGTTTTAATTATAAAAATAATTATTATATTTTATTTATTTATTTATTATTTTATTATTTATTTAAATAATTTTATAACGTAAATTTAAAAAAGTTTTTAATTAATTATATTATCTGTAAAAAAACGTTATTTTAAATATTTAATAAATTTTTATTTTCGAATTATAACGTTAACGTTTTAATTCCGATTAAATATAAAATAATTCGATTAATAATTTTATAATATATATTATTAAGATTTAAATTAAATCGGATATATTTAAATATCGTAAAACTTATATTAAATTACGTATTAATTATTACGTATAAAATAAAACCGATTTTTTTTAATATTTATTAACGGAATTTAAATAAATTAAATTAAAATTTGGTAACAATTCGATATTTATTATTAACGTATTTGAAAAATTATTTAATTTTTTTTTAAAATTTAAATTAATTTATTTATTTATAAAATCGGATTAAAATTATTAAATTTTTTTATTAAATTTATTTTTAATTATTTCGATGCCGAAAAATTATTATAAATTTATATTTTTTATAAAAATATATCGTTATTATATTTATTAAATTAATTAATTAATAAAATTTTAATTTTTTTTATAATAAACCGTAATAATATTATTTATAAAAAAATATTTTTTAATAAATAAAATAATAAAGTTCGTAAAAAATAAAGTTAAATTTTAATTTTTTAAATATTTTAATAAAATCTTTTTATTATAATTAAAATAATTTCCTTAATTTATATAAAATCTTTTTATTATAATTAAAATAATTTCCTTAATTTATATAAAATTTTTTTAATTAAAATTTTTTTTTTATATTATAAATAATTTAAAAATATTTTTATAAATATTTAATAAAATAAATTTACGTTAATAAAAACGTTTATAATATTATATTATTTAAATTTAAATTAAATTTAACCGTAATAATAATCAAAAGTCGAAATAACTTTTTAATTAAAATAAATACGTATATATTATTATAAATATTTTTAAATTATTAATTGTTTTATACGATAAAATACGGTTTATATTTTTATAATTAATTATATTTATTAAATTTATGAATATATATTTATATATATTTTAAAATTTATTTCTTTAATAAAAATTAATTAACGGTTTTTTAAAATTATATTTTTTTATAACTTTATAAGTAAATTCTTTCGGTTTTATGGAATAATTTTTTAACAGATATATAATTAATTTATTATAATTTTATAACAATAATAATAAGTTACGTTTATATATTTGGTTTTATAATTTAAAAATTATATTATATTTTTTCGTATCGAAATATTTCCGATTAAAATAACCTATATTTCGGATAATTATTTTCCTTAAATTTCCGTAATTTACCGGCCGATTATCGATCGTATTAATAAAATAAGTTAATCGTTTTATATTAAACGTAATTTTTTATATTTTATAATTATACCGATAACCATTTTTTTAATACGGAACGTACGAAACGTTTACGTTTATAACCCATAAAATATTTTTATTTTTTATCGTTATTTTAAATTAAATAAAATGATAAAAACTTAAAAGTATTTTTATTTTTTCCGTTAACGCGTTAATTATAATAATTATTAAAATAAACGTTAATAAAAATAATAAGTTAAAGAACGGAAATAATTTAAATATAACGGTTATATAAAAATAATTAATTTTTTATAAATAAATTTACTTTTTTTTATTCCGTACGTTTCGTACGTTTATATTATTTTAAAATTATCCTTTTTATTTAGTTGGTAACTAAATTATTTTATTTAAATTTTTATTTTATATATATATATATATATATATATAAAATAAATATAAATTTAATTAAATAATTTTATTTATCGGAATAATTTACGTAATTTATTTTCCGTAATATAAAAAAAAAATATTTTTTAAATTTTTAATATTACCTAAAAAGGTAACTTATTCGTTAAATTATACGTTTCGAATAATAATAACATTATTAATTAACGGATTCCAGATTTAATAAATATTCGTAAATCGATAATTAATAAAAAATTAATTTATATTTTAAAATTTAACTTTTAAAATTTTTATTTTTTTTATAATAATAATAATTATAACATAAGTTATATAATTATATATTTATAAATAAGCTTATTAAAATTTCCGATTAAATATTATAAAATTTTTTTTATATGATAAGTAAATATAAAAAATTTTATATAAACTTTATTAAAAGAAACGTATTTAAAAATATAATTATATAAATATATTATTATTTTAAGAATATATACGATTAAAAATGAAAATAACTTAACGTTATTTTGTATCGTAATCATTTTTTTTAATTATATCCCTTAAACGTTTTGTACCTTTATTTTAAGCCTAAATATATAATATTAATAACTTAAATTGAATATTAAAATAAAATAATTAAAATATATTTCGTAATTAATAATTTTTTAAAATTTCGTTATCGTATTCGAATATTTACGGAAAAACTTTATTTTAATTTTTTAAAATTTTTAGGAAATATTAAAATACCGTAATTAATATATTTTACTTTCGATTTTTAAAGTAAATATTTTATATAAAGTTTAAATATTTATTAATCGTAAATATAACGTATTTATATTTTTTAAGGTTTTTTTTAAAATTTATAAAATCGATAATAATTTATTATCTTAATCGGAACGTTTTTTTTTCGGTTTTCGGCATATTTACTTTTTACCTTTCGTTTTGTTATATATATAATATTTAATTATTATTAAATTTTTTAAGTAAATCTTTTTTATATAAAGTTATAATTAAGCGATTATTTCGTATTTTAAGTATTTTAATTTTAAGTATTATATCGTACCGTTACTGGTTTATAATAATTTCGTTATATATAAATTAACGTTTCATTTATAAACCGTTAAAATTATTTAAAATCTTATTACGTTAATATTTTCGATAACGAATTCATCGAATTAATTTATTCACGTAATAATTATTTAATTAAATTTATTTTGCCTAAAATTATTATTTTTTCGGTTATTTTATTAATACCCTTTTTTCCGGAACTGCCGAAAAAATATTAAATTATATTCAAAATTTTCGTAATAAGCTATGTTATATAAACGTAACGTTTTCGGGCTTATAAGGCTTTAAAATAATATATTTACTTTTCCGTATTTATTAATCGGAACGAAACTTCTTTTTACGTATATTCCGTCGTTTTAAATCGTTATTTTATAATTAAAAAACTTATTAATAAGGTTAAAAATTTATATTAAAAATTTAAATTTTAAAATAAATAAATTCCTTAAAGGATAAAACGCGATATTTATTATAGTACGTTAATTAAGAATTAAAAAATATAATGAAATTCGTTTTATTTCTTTTAGGAATTAATTTATTTTTTAAGTAATTAACTTTTTTATAATATTTAATAAATAAATAATTTCTTTTTTTAAAAATTAATCCGAAATAATCCGGTTTTAAATTAATATTAAAATTTTCTTATTAAATTTAAATTTTATTAAAGTTTTATTAAAAAATACGTAATAATATTAAAATAACTTATGTCTTAAATTTAAATACGTTTTATATTAAATTTTTTATATGTTTAATTTTTAGTATTTCCGTTTATTATTGCTATTATTTCGGTTTATTTAAAATTTTTTACGATTAATTCGTTTCGGTTTTTTTAAAAAAAATTTATTACGTAATTAATTATTAATATCTTTATTTTTTTCCTAATTAAAATCGTCCTAATCGGAAGAATTTATTAAGGTTTTATAAAAAATCGGAAACGTTATTTTAATATTTTTTATTAACTGTTATAATTCGTTATAATTTAATAATTTAAAAAATTAATTTTAATTTTTAAATAATTAATTATTATTTTTTCGATTTTATTTTATTTAAAAAATATAGATAAATTCGATTAATTAGGTATAATCGGTATTATTATTATATATAATTAATTTGTTTAAATAACCGGCATAATCGTTTCGGGAATCCCGTAATATTAACTTTAAACCATAATTTTTTATTATTTCGTTATTTATTTATCAAATTTTTTAATAATTTTTAAGGTTTATTTTAATCGTTCTTTATATTTGCGTTTAATATTTATAAGTAATTAATTATCGTAAACTTTTTCGGCTTTTTATAATTTAACGTATTAATTTTTAAAATCGTTATTTAGGTTTAAATAAATTTATTTAATAGATAAAAAAAATATTATTTAAAATTTATTTTATAAGTTCGTTAAAACTTTTTCGGAAAATTTTATATTTTCGATTCTGATAAATATAAATTATAAAAGTTTAATTATAAGCTTATTTATTTTCGGTCGTTATTTTAAAGGTATTTATCGGATAACCCGTTTAATTAACCTTTTTAATTTATATAGCTTTTTCGGAAGATAAATTAACTTCCCGCGTTAACTGGCAAAATCGTTTTTTTAAATAGGAGGTTATATGGGCGGCGTAGGTTTAATAGGCCATAAAAAGTTTTAATTAAAGTTAATATATTTCTATAAATTATAGCCTTTAATTTTAATTTTAAATTCGTTTTTAAATTTGTTCCAGTTCTTGAGATTATTATAAATAATTACGAACGTTATCGGTACGGTCGTTATTATGGTTAATAAAAGATGTTAATAATTATTATTAATATATAGCTTATATCGTCTTAATAACAGTTAATTAGTTCATAATAACGCAAATTAAGCGAATAAGACTTTTAATTATCAGATATAGGAGTTATTAGTAATATTGTATTGCATGACTAGTTGCAGGCGTTCTAGAACGCGCACTGCACTTTAATATAATCTGTCCACGGAACATATATAGTCCGATCAGAGGGAGTCTTTCCGTATATAGAGTGCTAGCGCACCCCTGCTAGCTGACAGATTGCTATATAGCTAGTTGCTCATTCCCCTCTCTTAGAAAGGAAGGGCAAGTTTCAGACTGGTGTTCAATATATCCGTATTGTTCCTCTCACTCTGATCTCAACAGCACCTGACACCTCGAGGGAGATTTTTAAAGATATATATAAAAGCGAAAGTAATTTAATATTATTTCGTATTTTAATTACTTTTTTTAATTATATTTTTTTAAATGTTTTATATTCTCATTCTAGGTTTAAGTATACGGTATAAAAGGCTTAAGTTTAATATTAAAAAGAAGTAATTAAAATATATTTCGAAATTAAAACTTTTTTAAAATTTCGTTATTATATTAGAATATTTATAAAAAGACTTTATTTTAAATTTTTAAAATCCTTTATAAAATATCGGAATACTGTAATTAATATATTTACTTTTAATTCTTAATATAGATTTCTTGAATAAAACTTAAATATTTATTGCTTATAAATATATCATATTTATACCTTTTAAAATATTCTTCGAAATTTATAAAATTAACAACGATTTATTATCTTGCTCGGAACGTTTTTCTTTCAGATTTTAATATATTTATTTTTTAATTTTATTTTATTTTATATTTAGTATTTAATTATTAATAAATCTTATGCGGACTTTTTTATATAAAATTATAATTAAGTACTAATTTTAAGTTTTAAATATTTTAATTTTAAATATTATATCATACCGTTACAGGTTTAATAATATCGTTATATATAAATTAACGTTTTATTTATAAACAATTAAAGTTATTTAAAATATGATTACGTTAATATTTTCGATTACGAATTAATTAAATTTATTGTATTAATATAATAATTGTTTTATTAAACTTATTTCGAATAAAATTATTATATTTCCGGTTATTTTATCAATATTTTTTTCCCGAAGTTACTTAAAGGATATTAAACTATACGTAAAGTTTTAATAATAAACTACGTTATATAAATATAACGTTTTTAAATTTATAAGGTTTTAAAATAATATATTTATTTCATCGTATTTATTAATCAGAATAAATTCTTTTTTTTACGTATATTTTGTTACTTTAGATCGTTATTTTCTAATTTAAAATTTTATTAATAAGGTTCAAGATATATATTGTAAACTTTAAATTTAAAATATAATTTTTTTAAGAAATAAAACGTAACCTTTATTATATTACGTTAATTAAAAATTAAAAAATACGTTAAATTCCGTTTTATTCCTTTTAGGAATTAGTTTATTTTTTAGATAATTAATCTTTTTTAATTTTTTAATAACCGGTTAGTTTCTTTTTTAAATTAATCGGAAATAATCTGGTTTTGGATTAGTATTAAAATTTATTTTATTAGGTTTAAATTTTATTAAAGTTTTATCAAGGAACGTATAATAATATTAAAGTAATTTATACTTCGGGCTTAAATACGTTTTATACCGAATTCTTTATACGTTTAATTTCTAAGGTTTTCGTTTATTATTATTATTATTTCAGTCCGTTTAAGATTTTTTACGATTATTTCGTTTCGGCTTTTTTAAAAGGTTTTATTATACGGTTAGTTATTAATATTTTTAATTTGTTTTTAATTAAGATCGTCTTAATTCGAAAGGTTTTTTAAACTTTTATAAAAGGTCGGAAACGTTATTTTAACGTTTTTTACTAATTATTATAAATTTGTTATAATTTAATAATTTAAAATGTTAATTTTAATTTTTAAATAATTAATCGTTTTTTTTGTTTAAGTATTATAAATATATTTGATTAATTAAATATAACCGGTATTATTATTATATATAATTATTTAATTTAAATAACCGGTAATCGTTTCGAAAATTTTGGCACGTTAAATTTAAACTATAATCTTTTATTATTTTATTAATTCTCTATTAAATAATTTAGTAATTATCTGTATTTATTTTAATTATTTTTCGTATTCGCGTTTAATATTTATAAGTAATCGATTATCGTAAACCTTTCCAGTTTATTATAATTTAATATATTAATTTACAAAATCTTAATTTAAACTTAAATAAATTTATTTAATCGATAAGGAAATATTATTTAAAATTTATTTTATAAATTTGGAAAAAAGATTTTAAAAAGTTTTATATCTTCGATTCAAGCAAATATAAATTAGAAAGTTCTAGTTATAAGTTTATATACTTTCGGTTATTATTTCGAAAATATTTATCGGATAATCCGGTCGATTAATTTTTTCGATTTATATAATTTTTTCGGAAAATAAATTAACAACCCGTGTTAATTAACAAAATTATTCTTTTAAATAAAAGGTTATATCGGGCGATATAAGTTTAATAAGTTAGGGAAATTTTTAATTAAAGGTAATATATTTTTATAAATCTTATTTTTTTAAATTTATTTTTAAATTTATGTTAATTTTTAAAATTATTATAAAGAATTATGAACGTTATTAGTACGGTCGTTATTATAATTAATAAGGGATATAAATAATTATTATTAATATATAATTTATATCGTTTTCATAATAATTAATTAATTAATAATAATGCAAATTTAGCGAATAATATTTTTAAATGTTAAATATAAGGGTTTTTAATGATGTTATATTATATAATGAAATGGTGCAGGGTGCAGGGCCAAGGATGTGGGTCCACTAATTAGTTAGTTAGCACTGCTTATATATTTCTAGGAACTCTTTTCGCCGGGCGCAACCCCGAGATAACTACGACGTAAATACGTTTTTATTAAAATTAGATAAATTAATCTTAATACTAGATTAATTATATTAATTTTAATTTTCTTTAAAACTTTAGGCTTATTCGTAATATTTTTTTTAATTTCGTATTAATTAAAACTGAGTTTATTTTACCCCATTTTATCTGGTTACTAAAGGAAAAAAAATTAACTTTAATTAATTACCAAAGTAACTTTTAATTTCCCGATTATAAGGCGGAATAAATAAGGTTTTGATTAAAAGTATACGATAATAATTATACCCGATTATAATTACGATTATGGTTACGGTAACGATAAATTAAGCGGTATATAATTAACGGCCGCGGTTACGATAATAACGTAACCTTTCGGATAATTAATCTAAAAAAACTGTTAAATTAAGATTTTTATACGAAAATAACTTTATTTAAACGATAGCGAGAAAATATAAACATATATAAATAACCGGTTTCGGAATATGAATTAATTACTTAAATTCTAAACCGATTACGTAATTTAGATTATTATATTTATTAATAAGAAAATTACGTAATAAAACAAAGTATAAAATCTAATTAATACGGGGTAAAAACGCTAAAATTATATTGCTGGCAACGTAATTATTAAGATTTGAACTGATTAAAATTAATAAAATAACGATAAAATTAATTATATAAATAAAATAACGAATACGAATAAAAAAAGAAATAAAGTTATAAAGTTATTTATTTTATATATAAAAAGAAACTATCGAAAAAAATAACGTCCTTTAATATAATATAAAAATTAAATACGAAACGTTATAAAATATATTTTAAACTTTTTTAACGTTAATTAAGCGATATTTTATTTAATTATTAATAGGTAATATTATTCCGGATTTAATATTTTTATTAAGTTTAAATATTATAACGTTTAAATTAATAATAATAATATTAATTAATAAAATGAAAAAGTGTAATTAAATAATTAATAACTTAATAACGACTAAAATAAAATTATTTAAACGGATAATAAAAAAAGAAAGTTACTTATTTATTAATTTCAAAAAAAAAAGAAAATATACCGAAAATAATTATTACGGAAAATTATTTACTTTATATTTAAATATATTTTATATAAGGTAATATTTCGAAAATTAAATAATTTAAAGACCGGTAATATTAATTAATTTAAGATAAATTTTAACGAATTTGTTAAAAATTTATCGAAACTTTTCGAAATTATTACCCAGTTTTTAGATTTATAATATAAACTATTATTAATATTATATTTTCTTAATTTTGGAATTTTCTTTTAAATATAATTATTTAATATGAATTATTAAATAATTTTTACGATAATAAATTTAACGATATTAAACCTTAAAATAATAACAATTAAACCGGATTTTTAAAATTAATTAAGGATATAAATATTTAAATAAAGCCCGGTATCGTAATTAACGTACTTAAAAAACGAAACCTTATATTAATTTAAAGATTATTAAAATTATTTATAAACTTTATAATACTTATATTAAACATTTTATTTTTCGATACGATTAATTAATAAAAGTTCCATTTCTTTACGGGTATTATAAATAAGTTTTCGTTTTTTTTAGCTTTTTCGGATTTATCCGTTTTTTTAATTTTTAATTTTTAAGTACCGAAATTATAAATTAATTTCATGAAATTAATAAATTATTTAAAAAGTATAAATTTTCCGATATTAAAATAATTAACAAGGTACCTTATTAAACTGATAGCCCTATTGTAAAGAACCGAATTAAAATTATTTTTAGTAAAATTACCGTTTAAATTAAAGTTATTTAAATTTTTGGAAAGTTTTTAAATTATAAAACCTTAAGTAAATTCGGACGGCAAAAGATTAATTAAAAACTTTAACGAAATAAATTTAGGAAAAAAGACCTGATTAAATATATAATTATTACTTAAAGTACGTTATTAAGGTACGAAATATGGTTAAAAAGTTTAAACTAAAAAGGAAAATAATCAGCAAAAATAAATATATCGAATATTTATTAAAAGATATATTTATTAAATATTTCGAAAAATTTTTAATAATTCGTTTATAAGGTTTAAGAATTTATGCGTAATAACTTACGATAATATATAATTATTAATTAAAGATTAGGTTATTAATAAGGTTAAACGTTTTAAATATAAAGGCCGTATACGATTTTAAGCAAATATTAGATTTTACCTTAGCCGAAAAATTAAAACCCGATTTTATTTAACTTAATAAATTAGATAATTTCGATAAAAAAGTTTATTTTTACGATAAACGGTATTTAGCTAAACCGATTAGGTATTTAAAATTCTTAACGTTTTCCAGGATTTAAAGATTATATAAGTACGATAAATTTAAAATTTCGAAACTTTTTTTAAAAAAAAATACGGAACCGAAAAGTTATCCGGATTTTATAATATTATTTTCCGTTTAAATAAACAGTATCTTAAACCGAAATATATAATATAAATCCGTCAATTAATATAATTAATTTCCAACTGGATAAATATAACCAATAGAATTTTTATCGTAAAAAAGGTAAATACCAAAACCGAAAAAGTTACCGTAATAGTTATTAAGGCCGAAATAAACGATATAATAATTTTAATTAAAGTATTTATTAATTTTGCCGAAAATTGAAATATAATATATAAAAATACTGTTTATTTATTAATATAAATATTATAAGATTAATTTTATTCGTTAATGACGGATATATTATTTTTTTTAAAACCTTTAAGGATAAAATAATATTAAGTATAATTTAATCCCTTTAATTTTTAAAAAGTTAAATAATTGAATAATAAATTCAGATTTAAATTTTTTTTAAAAATAAATCTATAATTTGTTAACTTTTCTTACCCGATATAAAAAAAAAGGTATTTTGATTACCGAAACGATATTTTCCGAAACGTAAATAATTTACCGTCTGGTTCCGATCCGGATATTAATAATTTAACTAAAATTTCGACATATATTACGATTTTAAAATTAAATCGTTAAAAACCGACGTTAATTCATTTAAAATAATCGAAATTAATATAACTTATTTCGTTAATTCGGATAAAAAACCGTTTTATAAAAAGGTATTTTTACATAACTAGCTATAAAGCGATCCTATTAAAAATAAAGGCGTCCGATATTTAAAAAAAAGGTCGTATTTTAGAAATCGACGACTTTGATCAGCCGATCGTACTTATTAATATTATAAAGGCCAAACGTTCTAAAAAGAAAAAAAATTAAAATTATTAATAAAATTAACGAAAATAACATAATATACGAAAGATTTTCGTTTTATAATATAAAAGTCGGTATTAATAATATGTTTCCGATATTTGTTAATACTTCCAAAATAAACGATATTACTTAAATTAATAATACCCTTACGTATAAAAACTTAATCGATAAATATATAGTTAAGTTTTGGAAGAAATAAATCCGAAAAAACGTTAAAAGGAAGTTTAAAACTATTTAATCCGAATTAATCGAAGTTTATCTAGATTTCGGCAAGGCTTTTAAAAACTTTATAGCTATTAAAACTTTAAAGGTATTTAGGCGTAAAAATTAAGAAACGATTAAGATAACTAAGACCGAAATATAAGGGTTAAAAACCTTAAACCCGAAAAAACCCGTTAGGATTTTTATTATAAATATCGGTTATAAAATAAAAAGCTGAAAAAGAATTAATATTTTATCAGTTTAGTAACATAATCCAGCCGAATATATTATTCCGTTATTTAAGCTGGTAACCCGAATAAATTATAAAAGTAATAAAAATTTAATTAATAAAATTATTAATATTAGGGCCGAATTTAACGTTATTATTATATCGTACGTTAAACGATACGGATAAATTATACGATAAACCCGCGTATTATTTATAGGCCTTAATTTTTAAAAAAGATCTTTTTTTAAAGGTATAATTAAGGCTTCCGTTTAATTAACCGGCCGATTAATTATCATTTTTTTGTTTATTATCGATAATTATTACGTTACGTAATTATTAACTTTTAGATTTAACTTTATAATTAAATCGAAGATAATATTTAATATAAATCTTAAAGTAATAAAAAAAGATTTAAAATTCGGTTCGATAAAAATTATTATTCCGTTAATTTTAATTGGAAAAGTTATTCGTAATATCCGTACCGATAAAAAATTAAAAAGAAAATAACTGGTAAATTTATAAGTTATTTTACTGCCAAAAGTAAATTTAAAAGCGAAAAAATAAATTAGCGTTTTATAGGTTTTTATATTTTTTCAATTAATAATATTTATATTAATTAAAATCCGGCAATTATTTAAATAGCTATAAGCGACTAACTAAAACCCGGAAATATTATTTTAGGTTAATCTAATAATATGAAATTTATATATATTTTGTACAGAATTTTATAGGATAAAATGCGCGATAAAATTAATAATAATCGATCGGTATAAATTAACATTATATATAAGCCGAAATAAAAAAAGTTAGTTTTTATTAATAATGTACCGTTTAAGGGATTAATATTACCTAAAGATTCCCGTTAGAAAATTAAAAAGCTGGAAAGAATATACTAACTTATCAATTAATCCGGAAAGGAATTAAATAAATCCGGTATTTTATTAACCGTTTTATTTTTTAAATTCGTTAATATACCGTAAGGCATTCGATTTATCGATAAAAGGGTTAAAGTTATCTTTAATTAGTTAGGTAATTAGTTTATCCGTACGGAAAAACCTTTTTTTAAAAAAATATTATACTAAAAAAAGGTTATTTTAACCTAGGATTAAAAAGAATACGGTAAGATTAAATAATATATTATATTAAATTACGAAATTCGGACGATCTGTTATAAGCTATAACAAATTAAGGGTATTATTATACTAATTAATATAAAAAATAAATTAATCGACGTATTACGAATCCGAATTTAAAAAAAGGTATTCGAATAATTTTATATGGTATATAAAAATACCTAATTCTTTATGGAAAAAAAATTGGCAGCCTACGATTAATTAATTCCGCGATAAAATTTAATATAATTACTTTATAAAATACGTTTATACTAGATAATTGCGACAGATTTTCCGCAAATTTTACGATATACTTTTTAATAACTTTAATAAATTTTTTTTCCGGTTACGATTAGGTTACTTTAACTTTAACTAGTAAAAATTATACGATTTTTTCGATACCGTTAAAATTTTTAAAAATAATTATTTTACTTTAAAAAGTTATTAATTTTATAACTTATTTTTATTACATAATAAAAAAGATTTTAAAAGATTTAATACCCGATATAATACGTTTATTCGTCCATAATATCGGTATTAAAAACCTAAAAATTAAATATAATAACAAAATCTTTTTTTAAGAATCCAGAAATTTGTTTATAAGCATATCGTTAACATAAATAAAACCTTTTTTAATTACGAGCTTACTGGTACTTTAATTAATATAAAAAAGGTTTAATAATACCAAAAAATGGCCGTTATAATCGGATTCCTTTATGGATTAACTGGTCGCCGATCCGACATTTTTAAAATAATTAAAATCTTAAAAATTAAACTATATAAAAACGTTTCGGAAATTAAAGTTTTTTTAAATATTACCGTTTATTATCGAATTTTTATTATATATTATGCTTTAAAAATTAAGTTTTTTACGAATCTGTTCTGGAAAAATAAGTTTTTTATTTAAAGGCCTAATTAGGATTTAAAGATAAAGATTTTTAAAAAAAAAAGTTTACGATAATCCTAACCATAATTACTTTAAATTATAATTCCGATATTAAAAAAAATAAGCATATTGTTACAATACAGGAACAGGGGTTCCTGTCTTGGGGAAACCTGTCTTCGGAACCTGGCGCAGACTCCAGGCGGCTAAACTTCGGAACCGGAAAAGCTTGGCTTTTCCTGCTAAGACCTAAGTAATCTAGGTGATTTAAATAATCTGGCAGATTATTTAGATCATATAAATCCCAAACATACTTATTAAATTTCGAAATGGATATATAATAATCGGTTTCCTTTTATAAATAATATTTATTTAATTTTGCTCTTTAGTTATTAATTTAAGCTTTTAATTAAAGGTAATTATACCGTTTTTTAGTTAAAAAAAAATCCGCAAATTTTTTTAATAAATATCCTATTTATTATATTATTATTACTTGCAAATTAAAAACCTCCATTTCGGATATTATTTATACTTCCAGGTAAATATATAATAGGTTCGTTATATTTTGATAATTTTTTAATTAATAGTTAACAAATAATTTAAGGTTTAATTAAATATAAGTTTTTTTAAACTTAATAAAAATGATATTATAAAACGATATTTAATAAATAAATAATATATTCGATCCTTATTATTAATTAATAAAGGATTAATAATTAAATTATATAATTTATCCCTTATTAAAAAAATTCTTTAATTAATCGATAATATATTATTAAAGGTTACTAAAGCTAAAAGCCAGGAAAAATTTTCCTTTTTTTAATAATAATTAACCTTTACCCCTAAAAAAGTAAAAAAAATTATTAAGGTACGACTTAAAAAGTTAAATTACGAAAAAAAAATTAAAAAAGTTTTTACCGCAGATACGGGAAAAAAAAAAATTTGCGACCGATTAACGATTAAACCTTATGGCCAAAAAAGTCGTAAAATTTTAAAAGGAAAACGCCAAATTTATTTAATAATTAAAAAAAATTTCCGTTATATTAAAAATCATTTTCCATCTAAAAATTCCCACGCCCTTTTTCGAAATACTTACCTTTTATCCGCAAACTTTTACCCCTTTATTATTTGGCCAAAAGCGAAAAAAAATTATATTCCTTTCTGCTTATTATGGAATACCTGATATCAAAAATTATAAACTAATTACTTCTAAACCTTATAATGGAACTACGGATATAAAAAAATTCCTAATTAAAACCAAACTTTACCTTAAATGGTACGAAAATTCCTTAACGGAGGATTACCAAAAAGTTATGGCTATCTTCCAGTTACTTGTTAAAAAAATACTTAATTAATTCGAACCTATTTTTAACGATTATTTAACATATTCCTTTAATAATTACCTGGATGTTACCAATTACGTTTTCAGCGATTACCGGTATTTCGAAAAACGGATACGAACCTTATATAAAAAAACCGACAAATAATAACATACGGTTAAAAAAATGTACGATTTAAAGTAAATTATATTAACTGCCGAATACGTAATTAAATTTAATTAATTAATAACCATTTCTAAATTACCGGAAAAAGTTTTATTTTTTCCTTTTTATAATAACTTAAAAAAATAAATTAAGGATAAAATATTTCGAATCCTTAAGGAAAAACCTTTTAAGAAATATATCGATAAGGTTATTATTTCCAACCGACGTACTTTTAATCGATACCTTAAAAAAAAAGGTACCGGCAAACGAAATAACAAAAAACGTTCCAGCAGCAACAAAAAATTAAAGGATAAATCCCAAAAAAAAGCTAACGTTACTTTAACGGAATCCAAAAAAAATAAATCCAAAATTAAATATTTTAACTATAACAAAAAGGATTATTTTAAAAACGAATATTACTTTCTAACGAAAAAAGGAAATCCCCAAAAAAATTCTTAAAGAAATAAAATTCTCCAGCCCAAAAAAAAAGTCCGTATAACCGAACGAAATATAAACAATAAAAATAAAGATAAAAGGGAAATAAACGTTACTTCCGCCAATCAAAAATTTACCATTATTACGACTAGCAGAATCAAAAATAATAACCCAAATAATAAAAACTATACCATTTATAAAAACGCTATAGCCAAAACTTACAAATATTATCCAAAACGAACAAGCTCCAAAATAACCATTATGCTAAAATATACTTATTACCTTAACGAACAAAAGTATAAAATATACGACCAAAACGGTCAGTTACGAAAAGATTTCGATAACCATAAATTATTATCCCCCAAATATTACTTTTTGCCAAAATATATAATATACCTTAAACTAGCAGATAATTATAAATTTTTGCATTTTATTGCTTGTTATAATTATCGTTACCTTATTTATTAACGTACCAAAAAAAATAATAACTTTTGGCCAGGATATAATAAAAAAACATTTACGGAACCAGACGATAAGTATAAATATATAAAAACCCCTTAATAACCAAATTACTTTAGGTTTTATTACTTACACCTTAAATTAAAACAAAATTAAAAAGCTATAACGCAAAAATATTTATATTACGCGCTAATATTATACGACAAATACGACTTCCTAGCTATAAAAATACCCTTTACGGAAATTTACCCTTTTAACTTTATAATTTACGGAATACAAAACTTAAAAAAAAGCCAGAAAAAAATAATTATTTTCAAGTACCAATTTAATAACAAAAAATGGTTTAAGTATATGGATAATTATTATACTAAATATATAGCCCGGAAAGTACGCAAATAAAAACGCTTTTTAATCCCTAAAACCTATTAATTAAAAAACTATAAAAGCCCTTAAAAATAAGGTACCGAAAAGTCCCTATATACAAAACCTTATATAAGGTAAAAAAAGGAATACGGAATTAAATCGAAATTCCCATTTATTATGGAAATAAAACATTTAACGTTATAATCGATTCCGGAACAAAAAAGAATTTTATTTTCCTTAAGGTAATAAAAAAATATCGGATCTTTTAAAAATATAAATAATAATCCTATAAGTTACGAACAGTTAATAAAAACTTATTTACCTATAATAACGAACGAATCCTTTAAAAAATAAAAAAATTCGAGGTCTAAATATAAAAATATTTAGAACGAATTATTTTCGACATCGCCGACATTTTAAAATACGATATTATTCTAAGAATACCGTAATTTCGTTCCAGTAATTTACGAATTAACTGAAAAAAAATAAATACTTTTATAAAACGATTTTAAAAAAAAATTCCATAAAATTTGTTATATAATCAAAAAAGCTAAAATTTCCAACTTAATAATAATAATGCCCCTTAAATACCGACGGTTTAAAAAACTGTTTAAAAAATATACTCGAAAAAAGTTACCTAAATATAACTAATAAAATTATAAGATTCTTATCAAAAAAAGATATTACCCAAAACTTTACCAGATTTATTATATAAATCCCGAAAAAATAAAAACTTTTTAAAAAAATTTTTAAAAAAATTTAACTAAAAGCTATATCCAAAAATCCGAATTACCCGCAAAATACCTTATAATTATAATACCAAAAATAAAGGACGGCAAAATTAAAATCGATAAAAATAAAGATCTAATATACCGACGAATCCATAACTACCGCTAACTAAACGATATTACCGTAAAAAACGGATATCCCCTAATATTAATAAATACCATAAAAAAAAACGTTAATAAAGCCAAATAATTTACGGTACTAAACCTACCAGACGGCTACCACTTAATTCGTATAACCAAAAACGAAAAGTAAAAAACCGCCTTTAAAATAATTTACGGACATTACGAATACCGGGTTATACCTTTTGGATTAACTAATACCCCAGCCAGTTTTTAATACATATTTATAACCATTTTACGCAAATTCCTAAACCGATTTATATTCGTTTATTTGGACGATATTTTTATTTATTCAGAAACTTTAAAAAAACATAAAAAATATATTATACAAATATTAAAAGTTTTTAAAAAAACTAACCTATTCGTAAACGCCAAAAAAAACGTTTAATATACGCAGAAACTGGATTTTTTAAACTTTACCCTTACCCCTGGACAAATTTAAATCCAAAATTTCAAACTGAAAATAATCAAAAAAATAACCTATTCCCGATAAAGTTACCGTTACTAACATCCGTCAATTTTTGAAATTTACTAATTACGTACGGCACTTAATAAAAAATTACGGTAAACTTACCAGTTTTTTAACCAAACTTACTACGAAAAAATACGTTAAAAAAAAATTTAAACTTTCTTAAAAAACCAAAAAAACGTTCCAAGCATTAAAGGACGTAATTACCAGCAAACCTATCGTACAATTACCGGATCCAGACAAAAAAAAACGCCTAAAAACAAATACATCGAACTATGCATTAAGTATTATCCTAAAATAATAAAAAGATAACAAATAATACCTTATAACATACTACTCCAAAACGCTATAAAATGCGGAACTTAAATACCCGATTTATAATAAAAAATTACTTACTATTATTTATGCCTTAAAGGAATAAAAACCTTTCCTTAATAAGGTTAAAAAACCATTCGATATTTATTCCGATCATAAAAATCTTACCCACTTTATAACCACCTAAAAACTAAATAAACGCTATAAAAACTAAATAATTTTTTTGTCCAAATTTAACTTTAAGATTTACCACATTAAAGGTAAAAAAAATATCCAAACGGATATTTTAAACCGAAAAAAAAATTACGATTTTAAAGTTTTTAAATAACATATATAAGTATTATATCGTAAAAATGATAAAATAATATAATTATGTATAACCTTAAAACAACTTATTTTAAAAAAGTTAACCCAATTTAAAAACTTTTATAATTAAAAGGAACAAAAAAAAATTAAACAACTAAAAAAAAACGACAAAAACTAACTATTATTTCGCGGCAAAATTTACATCCCCCGCCAATAACAAAAAAAATTCGTTAAAAAATTTTACGAAAATCCTTTATATAAATATTAGGAAATATTTAAAACTACCAAATGATTTTAAGAAAAATATAACTTCCCAAAATTCCGCCAAATAATTAAATAAATAATTAAAAATTATAACGTTTATAATAAGGTTAAGGTTACTTACCATAAGCCGTATGGCTTATTATAATTTACGGACATACTTAATAAAATATAAAATATTATAACTTA
The DNA here is from genome assembly GCA_004155925.1 of Monosporascus sp. MG133. Lineage (NCBI taxonomy): Eukaryota > Fungi > Ascomycota > Sordariomycetes > Xylariales > Monosporascus > Monosporascus sp. MG133. The sequence goes on along the minus strand of QJNX01000229.1, from coordinate 33,087 downwards.
AAATTTTATTATTAATTTTCTTATATCGAAAAATCCCGTTATTAAAATTAAATATAATATAATATAGATAATTATTAACAAACTTATTAAATATAAATATTTTTTACCTTTTAAAAAAACCGTAACGGCAAAATAATTAACTTACGCGTTTATTCGATATTATTTCGATAAGCATAAAATACCAGAAAAAATTATCTTTAATCGAAATAAACTTTTTATTTTTAAATTTAATATTAACTTTTTTAAATAAATCGGTACTAAACTAAAGTTTTTAATAACTTATTACCTCCAGATAAATAATTAAATAAAACGATTAAATTAAACCTTAAAATAATATTTTCGAAATTACGTTAATTATTAACAAAATAATTAAGTTAAATTTTTGCCATTTGCGTAAATAGCTTATAATACGTCCATTAATAAAGATATAAGTATATTACTTTATATAACTATATATAAACATAACGCAATAATCTAACGACCAGAATAATTAATATATAAAGTACCAATTATTACTATAATAACTTTACGAACAGAAATAATGGTAATAAAAATTAAAATAATATAAACCAGATTTTAAATTAAGTTATAATTTTTATAATAAAAAATGGCCCAATATTATAATAAAAAAAAAATTAAGGAATTAATTTTAACGAAAAAAGATAAAATTTAGTTATTACGCCGAAAATAAAACGCGATATTAAACCTTTCCCAAATCAAAACGAAAAGGCCCAATAATAAACTTAATTTCAAAAAATTTGGTCCGTTTAAAATTAAAAAAGTTATTTCGAAAATTAACTACCGGTTATTATTACCTAAAACCATAAAAATATATCTTATATTCCATATTTCCTTATTAAAATTAACCCTAAAAAACGTCCCGCTTAAAAAAAATTTCGAAACCAAAAAAAATAATACCGAATACGAAATTAAGAAAATATTAAATTTTAAAATAATCAAAAATAAAATCTAATAGCTAATTAAATAAATAAATTATTTACCTAAAAATAATATATGGAAACCTTTTAAGCATTTAACGAATACGATGGACCTAATTAAGGATTTTTATCGGCAAAATCCTAACCGACCGTTTCTAATACGGCCAAAATCGTAAACGATAACGGTCCCCCGCTTAAATCCAAACCTTCGGCATTTTAACCGAAAAAAATAAACGCTTTTACCATAACATTTATCTTAAAGTTAAGCTGCGCTTATTTTGCCTTTATACGACGTTATTTTTCCTTTAACCTTTTTTAATTTTCTTATTAATTCCGTTCGAACTTTTCCTTTAAAATAACGACGGCCTTTTTTCTTAAAATATCTTATTAAAAACGTAACCGTTTTAAACGATTAAACAAAATAATTAAGGCCTTTTTTACTTCGCATTATTCTTTTTACAAACGGTTATATTTTTCCCCAATTTTCGACAAAAAGTTTATTTCCAATACGTTATATACCAGGCGTTATTAACGAATATAATAACTGTAACTTAAGATACTTATTACGTAAAAATACTTAATTTTTTTAAAATAAACGTAATTTAAATAAAGGTTAATTTATAAGCCAAACTTTTTAATATTTTCCGCATAAATAATACGAAATTCTTTTTAATATAATCGCAAATTTCTTTTTTTTTTTTCGATTCGACCTGTTATAATAAAGTTAACTAAAAAATTACCCCTTTAATAAAAAAATAAAAAAGATACTTACGGTTCTTATCTTTAAAACAAAAATCCTTAAAAAAGGGAAATAATATTATAATATAAAAACAAAGGTTCCTATCTTAAAAAAACCTATCCTCAAAGCCTAGCGCAAACTCCAGGCGGCTAAATTTCGGAACCGGAAAAGCTTAACTTTTCCTACCAAAACCTAAATAATCTAAATAATCTAAATAATCTAGCAAATTACTTAAATTATATAAATCCTAAATATACTTATTAAATTTCAAGATGGATATATAATAATCGGTTTCCTTTTATAAATAATACTTATTTAATTTCGCTTTTTAACTATCAATTTAAACTCTTAACCAAAAGTAACTGCACCGTTTTCTAATTAAAAGAAAAGTCCGCAAATCTCTTTAACGAACATCCCATTCATTATACTATTATTACCTGCAAATCAAGAACCCCCATTTCGGATACTGCTTATACCTCCAGGTGAATGTATGACAGGTTCGTTACACATATCCCCGGTAAAAAGAATTTAGCGGTAAACGGTTTATTTTAAAAGTTACCTAAAACCTTTAACGTATTAAATAATTAATAAAAAAAAAGTTAACGATTTTATTAATATCCAGCTAAACGTTATTCGGCTTAATCTTATCCTAACCGGAACGTTATTAATACTTTTTAAAATAAGATAAAAGCTCTTTATAAAAAACTGGTTTAAAAAGTTACAAAAATACGTAAATCTTTTAACGATATTAAAGGTTTTTAATCGCCTTCGTAAAGCCCCGAAAAGGGAAAAAATAACTTTTAAAATAAAAGTTTTAAAACATTTTATTTAAAACGGAATTTTTTAATACAAAATAAATAAGCAATACGGTAACCATAAGGTTATTAATTCCGAATAAAAACGTTTCGCGGTAATTAAGTAATATTATAAAAATTACGACCATAAAGCAAAAAATTTAACTTATCGTTATATAACAGCTTTATACTATTAACGCGGAATATTTAGCTATATTCGAAAAGTAATACTTATATATATTAAGTATTAAAAAATAACCGATTAACGCTTCGAAAAAACCTATAAATTTTCGCAGCCTATTAAGATAATTATTATTTAAATAATCGATATATAATTTATACTTATAGATAACGGTTATAAAACGACGGTCGAAATTAAATACGAATTATTCGACTATTTGGAAATAAAAACCTTACGTTTAATTACGTTAATAACGATTAAAAAAATTTAAATAAGCATATTTTTAACCGGCATAATATCCCGATCAAAATTAACATTAATAAAGGCTTCAAAAATAAAGGCAAAATAATTAAAACCTATAATATATTCGGAATTTAACAAAAAGTTAAAACCGCGTACGTAATCAGGCAATAAGGCCTAATCGAAAAAAAATATATTCTAATCGTTAAAGGTTTAATAAAAACGATAAATAAAATTAACAAAAAATGGGCCAAACTTTTCCTTAAAATGGTTTTCGCCGATAATACCATTATAAAAAATTACGGCCTTAACTTTTATAAATTATTATGCGGACAAAAAACGCTTTTACCGATTAAAACAGTTTTGCCGATATGGCATATTATAAATTAAGATCTTAATATTCCGAAAGAAATTTAATTACGTAACGGATTCGGTTTTTAGAAAAAAATTAAAAACGTAACCAAAATTATTAAGGTTATTAAGTTTGCAAATTAAAGGAATAAAAATAAAATAAAAAATAAACCATTAAAAATAAACGACCTAATATTATTATATAATACGTTATAATATATAAATATATTTAAAATTATAAAGTTAAAATACCGTTACATTAACCCGTATTTAATTAGTAATATTATTAGTCGAAATATTTATTATTTAAAAAAAATTAATAGGACGAAATTATAAAATACTTTTCTTATTAATAAATTAAAATAATTTATAAAAAATAAAAAGAAATATTAAAAACCGGTTAATTTGCAAAAAAACGACTGGATAAAACCGTTTGCTGATTAACTTAACGATATAATATCGGATATCTTAACCGTTACGAATATCGAACTACCGGACGATTAATAACTTAAAGTTTAAAACTTATAAAGATAAATATTAAAATATATTTACCTAATAATCGATTCGAAGGTTACGTAATTATAAACGATAATAATATAATTAAAATAAATCGATTTAATAAACGAAAAAAAATTAAAATATAAAAAAAAGTTTAAACGCTTTAAAATTATGTTAATTACCGTTATAAACGATAATTACTTTCCGTTATTTATAATTAATTTACCGAATAATAAATATTCGATATTAAGGATCCGAAAAATAACGTTTAATTTTTTCCCCAAATTATTACTTAATAAACTTTTAAATTATTAAATAAATATTATTACGAATATTTTCCCTAATTTATAAAAACCGAAAATAATTAATTTTAAATACTTTAAATTATTTATCGCGAAAGATATATTTATAATTCTTAATAAACCCGATATAATTATTATAAGATTTTTTTTAAAAATCTGGAATCAACTAATACCCGTAAAAAAAATACCGTATTAATTAAAATTTGTCGATATTTTATGTTCCTGTTTGTAAAATTTAAAAAATATAACGTTAATAATACCGAATATTTAAATAAACAAACCGATAATATATCAAAAATCCTTAATAAATAACGTTATAAATAAATTAATAAAACCGGTTTAAAATTTTTTAATAAAAACTGGATAAAATCGTTTATTTTTAATTTAAAAATATTTAATTACGTTAAAGTAAACGTTTACGGTAACTTAAAAATTTTCGCCTTTAATTTATTAATATATATAAAAACCTTTAATAAAACTTTTAACGATAAAAATAAATATGGCTTTAAGTATTTAATAACGATTAATATAACCCAGGTAATAAAGATAATAAAAGTATATATTTCGATATGCTTAAAAATTACGAACTTTATATTATTATGGTTATTTTAAAATTTTCTTACGTTCCGTTAATTGTTAAAAATAATACGAAAAAAACGCAATACCTTTATGTTAGTATAAGGCTTTGGGATATAATTAATGATATAATTGCCTACTTAAATGGTTAAAGCCGTCGAAAAAGATTTTACCGTAATATTACGAGGCGGAAGTATTTCAGAAAAAGCAGGTATTACGGACACTGATCGACGACCACCGGATAATTGCTCGATAATACCGAAAACTGGGCTAAGCCTAGAACTAGGATTTATTTTAATCGTTTAACGTACCCCTTGTTAAAAAGGAAGAAGTTGGTATGGTTATGGAGGAAAAAGGTTGCAAAAGAAGTACGGGTGCAAAATCGAAGGGCACGTAACTAATCAAAGAACGTTATGATAGCTGCTTTCTTCCTTCCTTTACTTAATATCGAATAAAAATTTTAGGAATTTCTTCGGCGCATAGGGTTTTTAAACAAAAAATTAATATATTAAGCTTAAAGTACCTGATTAATGTTACAGTACAGGAACGGGGGTTCCTGTCCTTGGGGAAACCTGTCCTTGGAACCTGGCGCAGGCTCCAGGCGGCTAAACTTCGGAACAGGAAAAGCTTGGCTTTTCCTGCCAAAACCTAAGTGATTTAGGTAATCTAAATAATTTGCCAGATTACATAAATCATATAAATTCCAGATATACTTACTAAGTTTAAGATAGATATATAATAATCGGTTTTCTTTTATCAGATAATACCTATTTAATTTTCGCTTTTTAGTTATTAATTTAAGTTTTTAATTAAAAATAACTATACCGTTTTTTAATTAAAAAAAAAGTTCGTAAATTCTTTTAACAAATATCTTATTTATTACGCTATTATTACTTACAAATCAAAAATTCTTATTTCGGATATTACTTATATTTCCAGGTAAATATATAACAAGTTCGTTATATTTTAATAACTCCTTAATTAATAATTAACGAATAATTTAAAATCTAATTAAGCATAAATTTTTTAAAATTTAATAGAAACGATATTATAAAACGACGTTTAATAAATAAATAATATATTCGATCCCCGTTATTAATCGGTAAAAAATTAATAACCGGATTAAATAATTTACCCCTTGTTAAAAAGGTTTTTTAGTTAATTAATAATATGGTACCTATAATTATCAAAACTAAAAAATAAAGAAAGTTTTTTTTTTCCAATAATAACCTACCTCTACCTTTAAGGAAACGGAAAAAATTATCGAAATTTAAATTAAAAAATCTGATTAAAAAGAATTTTTAAAAAAAACTTGGCACAAAAGTCGAAAAAAAAAAGAACTTATAACCGATAAACGACTAAATCTCGTTGCCAAAAAAGTTATAAACCTTAAAAAGAAAAATACCAAACTTATACGATAATTAAAAAAAAAAAATTCCGCATTTCGTCCAAAAATCCCGGTACCCTTTTTTAAAACGTTTACATTTCGCCCCTAAACTCCAACCCTTTTCCTATTTAGTTAAAAACGAAAAAAAATTATACCCCTTTCTGCTTATTATAAAATATTTAATATCAAAAGCTATAAACTAATTACTTCTAAACTTTATAATAAATCTACGGATATAAAAAAATTCCTAATTAAAGTTAAACTTTATTTTAAATAATATAAAATTTTTTAACAAAAAACTACCAAAAAATAATAACTATTTTCCAACTATTTACTAAAAAAATATTCGATTAATTCGAACCCATTTTTAACGATTATTTAACAAACCCCCCCGACGATTATCTAAATACTACCAATTACATTTTTAATAATTACGAAAATTTCGAAAAACGAATACAAACTTTATTTAAAAATATAAACAAATAATAACATACGGTTAAATAAATGTACAAATTTCAGTAAACTACGTTAACAACTAAATATACGATTAAATTTAACCGGCTAATAACCATTTTTAAATTACCCCAGGATACGTTATTTTTTTCCTATTATAACGGCTTAAAACCTTAGGTTAAAGATAAAATATTTAAGGTACTTAAAATAAATCCTTTCGAAAAATATACGGATAAAATTATTATTTCCGACCGACGCATTTTTAATTAATACCTTAAAAAAAAACCGGCAAACGAAATAATAACAAACGTTTCAACAGCAAAAAAAAAAACAAAAAACAAATTCCAAAAAAAAACTAATACCGTTTTAATAAAATCTAAAAAAAACAAATCCAAAATTAAATATTTTAACTATAGCAAAAAGGGCTATTTTAAAAGCAAATATTATTTTCCAGCGAAAAAAAGAAATACTTAAAAAAAATCCGCGTAACCGAACGAAATATAAATACCGAAAATAAAAATAAAAAAAAGTAAGCTTTATTTCCGCTAATTAGGAATTTATTATTATTATAACTAATAGGGTTAAAAATTACGACCCAAATTATAAAAATTATGCTATTTATAAAAACGTTACGGCCAAAATTTACAAATATTATCTAAAACGAACGAATTTTAAAATAACTATTACGCTAAAATATACTTATTACCTCGATATACAAAAATATAAAATATATAACCAAAATAATTAGTTACGAAAAAATTTCGATAATCATAAATAATTATCCTCCGAATATTATATTCTTTCCGAATATATAATATACTTTAAACCTTTAACGGATAATTATAAATTTCTGCATTTTACTACCTGCTATAATTATAACTACCTTATCCATTAACGAACCAAAAAAGATAACGATTTTTGGCCAAAATATAATAAAAAAATACTTACAAAACCAAATAATAAATATAAATACATAAAAACCTTCCGATAACCAAATTACCTTAAATTTTGTTACTTATACCTTAAATCAAAATAAAACCAAAAAGCTATAACGTAAAGATATTTATATTACGCGTTAATATTTTGCGACAAACATAATTTCCTAATTATTAAAATACCCCCTTCGGAAATTTACCCTTTTAACCTCATAATTTACAAAAAGCAAAATTTAAAAAAAGCTAAAAAAAAACAATTATTTTCAAGTACTAATTCGGCAACAGGAAATAATTTAAATATATAAATAACCATTATACCAAATATGCAGCCAAAAAAACGCGTAAATAAAAACGCCTTCTAGCCCTTAAAATATATTAATCAAAAAACTATAAAGGCCCTTAAAAATAAGGTACCGAAAAACCTCCATATATAAAACCTTATATAAAGCAAAAAAAAAAATACGGAATTAAATCGAAATTCTGATTTATTATAAAAACAAAACATTTAACGCCATAATCAATTTAAAAACGGAAAAAAATTTCGTTTCCCTTAAAATAACCGAGAAATACCAAATCCTTTAAAAATATAAACAGTAATCATATAAATTACGTACAATTAATAAAAATTTATTTACTTATAATAATAATCGAATTTTCCGAAAAATAAAAAAATTCGTAATCCAAATACAAAAACGTTTAAAACGGGTTATCTTCGATATTACCGATATCTTAAAATACGATATTATTTTAAAAATATTATGATTCCGCTTTAATAATCCAAAAATTAATTAGAAAAAATAAACGCTTTTATAAGATAATTTTAAAAAAAATTTTATAAAATTTATTATATAATTAAAAAAACCAAAGTTTTTAACCCTATAATAATAATACCCCTTAAATATTAACGGTTCAAAAAATTATTTAAAAAACGAATCCGAAAAAAATTGCCTAATTATAATTAATGGAATTATAAAATTCCCATAAAAAAATTACCACCCAAAACTTTATCAAATTTACTACATAAACCCCGAAAAAATTGAAATTTTTTAAAAAAAATTTTAACGAAACCTTAAAAAAATTATATTCAACAATCCGAATTACTTATAAGGTATCCAATTATAATAATACCAAAAAGAAAATAACAAAATCAAAATCGACAAAAATGGAAATCTAATATAGCGACGAATATATAACTATCAATAACTAAATAATATTATTATCAAAAATAAATATTTCCTAACGTTAATAAATATCATAAAAAGAATTATTAACAAAACCAAATAATTTATAACCTTAAACCTACCGGACGGCTATTACCTAATTCGAATAACCAAAAACGAAAAATAAAAAACCGCCTTTAAAATTATTTACGAACATTACGAATATAAAATTATACCATAAAAATTAACTAATATTCTAATTAATTTTTAACATATACTTATTATTATTTTACGAAAATTTTTAAACAAATTTGTTTTCGTTTATTTAAACAATATTTTTATTTATTTAAAAACTTTAAAAAAAATATAAAAAATACGTTACGTAAATCCTAAAAGCTTTTAAAAAGGTTAACCTATTAATAAACGTTAAAAAAAACGTTTAATATAGCCAAAAAACTAAATTTCTTAAACTTTACTATTACCCTTAAACAAATTTAAATCCAAAATTTTAAATTAAAAACTATTAAAAATTAACTAATTCCCGATAAAATTATTATCATTAATATCCGTTAATTTTTAAGATTTACCGGCTATATATAACCTTTAATCCAAAATTATAACAAATTTGTTAACTTCCTAACTAAACTTATTACCAAAAAATACGTTAAAAAAAATTCGAACTTTTAAAAAAAATAAAAAAAGCTTTTTAAAAAATCAAAAATAAAATTATTAACACTCCGGTAATTAAGCTACCAAATTATAACAAAAAAAACAACTTAAAACAAATATTTCAAATTACGCCCTTAAAATAATTTTAAAGCAGTTAAAAAATAACGGAAAATAATACCCAATAACGTACTTTTTTAAAACCCTTAAAAACGCAAAACTTAAATATCTTATTTACGACAAAAAATTATTAACAATTATTTTAATACTTAAAAAATAAAAATTATTCCTTAATAAAACTAAGGAATTATTTAACATTTATTCGGACCACAAAAATTTTATTCGATTTATAACAACCTAAAAATTAAATAAACGCCATAAAAATTAAATAATTTTTTTGTCCAAATTTAACTTCAAAATCCATTATATCAAAAATAAAAAAAATATCCAAACGGATATTTTAAGCCGAAAAGAAAATTATAATTCCAAAATTTTTAAATAATATATATAAATATTATATCGTAAATACGATAAAATAATATAATTATATATAACCCTAAAATAACCGATTCCGGAAAAATTAACTTAATTTAAAAACTTTTACGATTTAAAAAAATAAAAAAAAATTAAACAATTAAAAAGAATTAATAAAAATTAATTATTATTTCGTAACAAAATTTATATCTCCTGCTAATAACAAAAAAAATTCGTCAAAAAATTTCATAAAAATCCCTTATATAAATACCAAAAAATATTTAAAACTATAAAATAACTTTAAAAAAAATATAACTTTTTAAAATTTCGCCAAATAATTAAATAAATAATTAAAAATTATAACGTTTGCAATAAGGTAAAAACAGTTCGTTACAAACCTTATAACTTATTATAACCTATAAATATACCTAATAAAACATAAAATACCGTAACTTAAAATTTTATTATTAATTTTTCTATATCGAAAAATCCTGTTATTAAAATTAAATACGATACGATATAAATAATTATTAACAAACTTACTAAATATAAATATTTTTTACCTTTTAAAAAAACCGTAACGGCAAAATAATTAACTTATACCTTTATTCGATATTATTTCGATAAATACGGAATACCAAAAAAAATTATCTTTAATCGAAATAAATTTTTTATATCAAAATTCGGTATTAACTTTTTTAAACAAATCGGTATTAAATTTAAATTTTTAATAACTTATTACCCCTAAACAAATAATTAAATAAAATAATTAAATTAAACTTTAAAATAATACTTTCGAAATTACGTTAATTATTAATAAAATAATTAAATTAAACTTTTATTACTTATATAAATAACTTATAATATATTTATTAACGAAAATATAAATATATTACCTTATATAATTATATATAAACATAACGTAACAATTTAACGACCAAAATAATTAATACGCAAAATATTAATTATTATTATAATAACCTTCCGAACAAAAATAATAATAACAAAAATTAAAATAATATAAACCCGATTTTAAATTAAATTATAATTTTTGCAACAAAAAATAACCTAATACTATAATAAAAAAAATTTAAAAAATTAATTCTAACAAAAAAAAACAAAATCTACTTATTACGTCAAAAACAAAATATAACGTTAAACCTTTTCTAAATTAAAACAAAAAAATTTAACGATAAACTTAATTTCAAAAAACTTAATCCATTTAAAATTAAAAAAGTTATTTCAAAAACTAACTATAAATTATTATTACCTAAAACCATAAAAATATATCCTATATTCCATATTTCCTTATTAAAACCAGCCCCAAAAAACGCCCCGCTTAAAAAAAACCTCGAAATCGAAAAAAATAATAACGAATACGAAATCGAAAAAATACTAAACTTTAAAATAATTAAAAATAAAATTTAATATCTAATTAAATAAATAAATTACCTACCTAAAAATAATACATAAAAACTACTTAAGTACCTAACGAATACGATAAACTTAATTAAAAATTTTTATCGGCAAAATCCTAACCGACCGTTTCTAATACGGCCAAAATCATAAACGATAACGGTCCCCTACCCAAATCCAAATTTTCGGCATTCCAACCGAAAAAAATAAACGCCTTTATTACGGCATTTATCTTAAAAACAAATTATACCTATTCTGCTTTTATATAACGTTATTTTTCTTTTACCCTTTTTTAATTTTCTTATTAATCCCGTTCGAATCCTTCTTTTTAAATAATAACGGCCTTTTTTTTTTAAATGTTTTGTTAAAAATATAACCGTTTTAAACGATTAAATAAAATAATTAAAACTTTTTCCATTTCGCGTTATTTTTTCTGTAAGTAATTTTATTTTTCCTTAATTTTTGCTAAAAAATTTATTTCCAATATATTATATACCAAACGTTAATAACGAATATAATAATTATAATTCGGAATATCTATTACATAAAAATATTCGGTTTCCTTAAAATAAATATAATTCGAACAAAAAATAATTTTGGAACCAAATTTTTTAATAAACTTTACGTAATTAATACGAAATTCGTATTAATTAAAACGCGGTTTTCTTTTCCCTTTTTTAATTCGATTTGTTATAATAAAATCAATTAAAAAATTACCCTTTTAACAAAAACCAAAAAAATACCTACGGTTTTTATCTTTGGAACAAAAATCCTTAAAAAAAGGAAATAATATTACAATACAAAAACGAAAGTTCCTATCCTTAAAAAAACCTATCCTTAAAACCTGGCGCAAATCCCAAACGGCTAAATTTCGGAACAAAAAAAACTTAACTTTTCCTACCAAAACCTAAATAATCTAAATAATCTAAATAATTTCCTAAATTACATAAATCATATAAATCCCAAATACACTTATTAAGTTTAGGATAAATATATAACAATCGATTTTCCTTTATCAAATAGCACTTATTTAATTTTCGCTTTTTAGCTATTAATTTAAGTCTTTAATTAAAAGTAACTATACCGTTTTCTAATTAAGGAAAAAATCCGTAAATCTTTTTAACGAATATCTTATTTATTACGCTATTATTACCTATAAATCAAAAACCCCCATTTTGAATACTGCTTATATTTCCAAGTGGATATATAACAGATTCGTTACAATTAATTACTTGCATAATTCGCTATCATTTTTTAACGTTTTTCCGTTTTTATATAATTCCCAACTTTAATACCAAATTACCTATACCTTTATACTTAAACATATATATATGTACTTATATATTACGAATTATCTTCTACCCGCTATTAGTACCCTTAAGCCATTAAATACCGTCCCTATTTTACCTGTACCTTTTAATCAGTTTATAAATCGTTACTATATTATCGTCCAAAAAACGTACCATATATAATAAAAAAAAGGCTTTAAAAAATTAAATATTTCGAATTCTAGAAAGCTTACCTAATTAATTAGTATACCTATATAAAGAAAAAATAACATAATACGCTTATTTCGAAAAATGTATAATAATAATATTATTCCTTACTTTATTAAGTTAATTACTTCCGAATACCGTTTTAATCGGGTTATTTTTATTTAATCTTATGATAAATATGGTCGACATTTGTAAAAAAAAAATTACCTTATTCCTAGTTTAAATAACAAAAAACTAAAGTAATATAATAATTGCGCCGTTAGAACGTATTCTTATAATTATAATAAATAATACCTTTTTTCGCTTTAAACATATTATAACCATAACCTGAATAATGGTTTATAATATACCTTAAAAATATATAGTTATTATTTTAGAAGCCGGACGAATAATTGGTAATAATAACGTTAAATTAATTTTTAATTAATTCGAAAAATTAATTTAATCGAAAAATTTAAATTATATCTGGTCGATTACTTATATAAGATTACGTACCGATAATACCCCCGTAAGTTACTGGATCGGGATATTATATATCCGATTAAAACGTTTACTTTTAATATTTAATATTTACCTAGATTTTAAGCGCTTTCGACGGTTATTTCGATTATATCGAAAAGCGTAAGATAAATTTAATTTTGACGACCTTCTCTTTTATCCATATTACGATTGTTATAATACCTACCTAGGTCCGTTTTTATATTTATAACTTATAAATTAATTATGTATTTTATATTATTATCCGGAATTTTTTATAATAAGGAAATTACTTAATAATTAAAACGATTAAATAAGGCAAAAATTAAATAAAAACCAAAATAATTAATATAATTAAAAAATATCTTAATTTAAAACTAACAAAATTTGAAGTTAAAAAAAACGTAAAAAATTAACCCAGAAAATCCTTATCCTTATTAACCGAAATTTAGGATAATAAATCCGATGCCGATTAACCTTTAAAAAAACTTTTTATTATCGAACTTTAACTTATACGATTTCGACCTATTAATAATTTTAAAAAATATTCCGTAAAATACGTAAAATATTTAAGCCTTTATTAATTCCCTTTATTAATCAGCCTTAACGACAAATTACAAAACCTTTTAATATAACTATACCCCCTTTTTTTTTTATTTTAACCAAACCTTTAATTTTTAAAATTATTTAACTTAGTTCGATACTTAAAAAATTAATTTTTAACATAAAATACATAATTTAACCGGCCTTAAATAATTAACGTACAAAAGTTATAATTCGTAATTAATATATTATTCCGTGTAAATAAAATATTTTTAAAAATACGGAACGGAAATCCGAACCTTATTTCCTTTAAAGATAACTAGGTTAATTTAAGTATAAAGTATTAATCGTTAAAAAGTTATCAAAAAATAAAACTTAAAAAAAAAAAAACCTAAATAACGGAAAAATTAAACGAAACGTAAAAGACGGAATTTTACATTAAAAATATTAAAAAATAAACCGTATAAACGTTAAATTAATTAATCGGTTAAATTTATATATATTTAATTTATTAAAAGCCTTCGAAATTATCGCGTTAAGTTTTTATTTATTTCTTAAAACAAATTAAAAACGATTTTATTTTTAAAAAAAGTTTAAAATGGTATAAAATATAAGGCCAAGGATATGGGTCCATTAATCAATTAATCAGCACCGTTTATATATTTTTAGAAACTCTTTTCGCCGGGCGTAACCCCGAAATAACCACGACTCAGACACCTACTTATCAGCATCAGACAGATTGGTTTTAATACCAGATCAATTGCATTAACTTTAATTTTCTCTAGAACCCTGGGCTCACTCGTAACACTCTTTTTGATTTCGTATTGATCAGAACTGACTCTGTCCCGCCCCATTTCAATAACTAGTTACAGGCGCTTTAAAACGCGCACTGCATTTTAATGTAATCTGTCCACGGAACATATATGGTCCGATCAGAGGGAGCCTTTCCGATATAGAGTGCTAGCGCAATCCCTGCTAGCTGACATAATCCATTCCATTAGCTTGCGTTAACCTGCATTAGCCCGCATTAGCTTTGGATCAATTTCGAGAGATAATACGGTATTTTTAGTAAGTCACGTGATGGGCCCACAGTACTGAAGGAGAAAGAGAGCCCAAGTAGGTTGACCCACTGTCACGTTAATGGACAGCAGGTCGGGTTTCTGGGATAAAAGCTTGTCTAAGAGGTAAGACTCTGTTAAGGCGAGCCCAGCGCAGGTGAGCAAATCCATCCTTCCGGTCCGCTCGGGCAGGGCGAATCCTGTGGAAAATCGAGGAGATGGAACGATACAGAGCGAAAGACGCTTTGTAATAGTGAGTGCTGCGGCGCATACATAAGATACGGGAGGTTACATGCAGGAGTTATTGTCAGCTAAGTAGCAAGATAAAATCTTGCACCTAGCAACAGATAAAGCTTATCGCAGAAAGAACTTGTAAGGCGCAGTGGCTAACGAGTCTCAGGTTCATACGTACGGGCCGCATGGTACGCTTACCTTGACTTTCCTATTTAGGACGTGCTAAAATTCCAAATTAGGAAATCGTTCTAAGGGAACAGATGGACGACATAATAACCGGCGATTACTTCGTTCCCAAGCTTACTACGTTAAAACGACGGCATTGCGACTGAGATTCGGGACGGCCCATTATCTAACGATCAAATATTGCAATCAGGGCATGTGAATATACAAACCATGTTAAGTGAGTGAATGTACCTGCGCATGTTGCCTTGAACACCTTCGTTTATCCGACTTGATAGTGAAATGACGGACGTACAAGATGAAAAACCTAAAAAACTCTCATGGCTATATGCTTGACCGATTTCACTCCACGATCGTTTCACGAAGCGCGGCCGGAACTGCTAGCTCGGCATGATCGACATCCAGCAGCGGTGCACTACCGTCTGGCAAGCGCGGAATCCGATCCGTCGTGTGATGATCACGAACGCCATTCCCATTGCTAAATGAGTAGTTCCCGTTGTTCATAGACCGGCTGTTCTTCAACCGCTTCTCCTTCACTTCAGCAGTCGGGCCATCTGCTTCTGGTGCTGGTGGTTCCTTCAGCACGATATCCGGGAATGCCTCCTTGGCGCGTTCGGGCAGTGCCTCGACGTAACCACGCCACATTGCCCGGCAACCCAGGCACAGGCCAACGCCCCCAAAACAATGGTTCTGCTCGGCGCCGTATGAGACACGATAGAGACAGCGATCGCAGTACGGCTTGCCCCCACGCTCGAGGAATTCGGGCAGCTCAGGGAACATCAGTTCCTCGCTTCGCTTCAAGAGAGCGTGGTAGCGCTGAACACCAGGGATCTCTATTGTCGGGGCTTTCTTATTGACACCGTGAATATCCGCGTCAACGCGATTCCATAGCTTGACGTTGCGGCGTGTCTCGGTCACAACTGCTTCAGTTTCGGGTCTGCCAACAGTAAGGTCCTCCTCGACGAAGCGGTAACGGCGCATCATAAGATGAATTGGCCCGCCAAAAAAACGCACGAAATTCATCAGCGGCGCGCCCTCGGGTTTATGTGCATAGGCCACATCTATTGCCCACAGCACCTCGCGTGCAACACCAAAGGCCTTGATGCGTATATCGAGCGGAACGTATGCGAAAGTGCTATTGGTCTCGCCCTCACTGCGATGCTTGTAAAAGGCTACGGCATCGTAAAGTGTGTCACCGATCTCAGCCAACAGCTCGAACTGCTGATCTGTCGGCCATACGTCGTCAAGGTCATTGCATGCCAATGCCGACGCCATAGTAAAGCGTGCTAGGGCATCGCAGTCACGCATACGGAACCAAACACGTGGGGAGATAGCCAGTGCGTTGACATAGCGCCGGAACAGCTCCCCGTCGCGCCGCGAGCTAGACTTATCGGCTGTTACTAGGAGGAACGTTTTGTACTCGCGTGCCATCAGAGCATGTCCCGGTGTGCCCTCGAACAACTCAGCAAGAGTGCCGTCAAGTGAGTAACCGAGAATACAGTCGCCTGCGGTCACATCGACAAGGTCGCCCCGAAACTCGGCGATGATGCCCATGATGATAATTCTCATGAAGGCCACATATCGCCCCCAGTTGGTGTATTGCGGAATGACACATCGTGTGTACTCCCAGGCACAGGCATAAGCCTCCTGCTTGAGCCGCTCAGGGAGCTGAGTGATGTCGTTCAGGTCGTTGGCGATGTCTGGCGGGTAGTACCAAGCGTCACGGATCTTGGGACACATGGCGGCTGAAGTGTATTTTTGGATAAAAGATTACAACGGAAAAAAGAACAGACAAAAGGTTCCTGTAGATGCCCAGAGAGGAATAGGGGATCTGAATAGGGATGAGCACCTTGGAGAGTCGGATGATAATCTGAGGATCGTATGAAGACTTAAATATGATAGCACACTGGACTACCGAATCATAACTACACACTGCCCCTTACGTGAATAGGCAGAAAGCGAGACCATCTCGACTCGGCATCCTGCCACCCCAGGTTGCCGGCGAGCCCAGCATCTCTACCTTGTCAAACAGGAGAACACTCTAATCCCTGAACTAATGTATGCGGGTCGAGTTGCGACTGGGAGGTTCGCGCCGTACTCTGAAACCCCTGAAGGCTGACTGGATACCTGAAGGTCTTCCTCTTTCGAAGCATTTTGGCGCCCATAGCCCGTACCTCACGGACTCCCCGGTACAGAGCTCTCACTTGGTTGTTCCCTTGCCCCACATACATTATACGTGTCATGGCCCACCAGAAGGACCGCGTAAGTTCTTAAGGATGATGCAGCTATTTTCTGTAAAGAGCAGTTATATAGGACACGCATCCAGGCCAATATTTGTTTCACACTAGTGTAAGCCGGCAGTCCTTTCTAACCGAGGCACGGACGTAGTTCAAGTGTGAGCCTGCGGAGATATGGGTCATTTACGAGCCTACGGATAGGTCGGCGATGGAAAAAGGCAGGTGTCAACCTCCCAATGCTCCTTGCGGCCACCAGAGGGGAACTATCCTGGCCGGAACTCATGGTCGACCCCTTATCAATCCAAGGTAGGTATACAACTGTTTGAATAAGTGAGGTAGCAGACACTGTGCGGAAACTTCCCGCCGGTGCTCTTGAGGGGAGGGTAACGCACGACTCAGTCTATCTGGTCGTAATTGACCCACCCATTTGATTTGCATCTGCTCCCGCCACTTTAATCGGGCGACCCCCGTACTCTCCGTCATCGTGTTGCCCCCTTTCTAGTATCTCATTGTTCAAAATAGTCTGAGCATGCTAAAAATCTCATGATAGCTACTACCACGCTGTTGGAAGAGACCTGCGCCAAGATTAGATTTGGCGTTCTGTGTCTCATCGCTACTATATCCTCACTGAACATGGCATCTTTCCCTTCCTCGAACCTCAAACTCAACATTACCGCTCTCAGCAGCACCTCGCTCAATCCGCTCGACTTCGACATGGCGGTATTACCGCTTGAGCATCTCGGGTCACTTTGGCACTTGGGTATGATAATACTCTTGTTGTTGGCAGTGTGGTACGCCGTTAGCAGCTTTCATGCGTGGTTCAGATTGCGCAAATTTCCAGCGGCATCGTGGCTGGCCAACTTCTCATATCTGTGGCTGGCGAAGACGACATACAGCGGGCGGCAGTATTGGGTGCATCGTGAGCTGAACCGAACGCATAAGCTGGTGCGGATTGGCCCGAACGAGCTTCTTACGGACGACCCGGATATCATCCGCAAGATTAGCAGTGCACGCAGCAGCTACGAGCGTGACTCCTGGTACATCACTGGCCGCTTCAATCCGTACCATGACAACATGTTCACCGTGCTACAGCCAGCCGAACACACAAAGTTCAAGTCACGGACTCTCCACGCCTACAGCGGCCGCGAGATTCCAGACCTGGAGATCGGCGTAAACCAGCAAGTGGCCACGTTGCTTCGTGTGATGCGAGAGAATTATGCCTGCAAAGGCCGCTCACTAGACCTTGGTCAGCTCTCGTGTTATTTCACCATGGACGTGATCACCCGCCTCGCCTTCGGCTACGAGTTTGGTTATTTAGCTAGCGAGACGGACCACTACGGATTTTTAAAGAGCGTGCGGGACCTATGGCCGCAAATGTCACCCTCAGCCGACACCCCCTGGATCCGCAACGTGCTATTCTCAAAGCCCTTCCTCAAATTGCTTGGGCCGACGCCCAAAGACAAGAAGGGCTTTGGAGCCTTGATGGCGTACGTCTCATTTCACTTCTAGTCTCCAAATACCTGGGCATAATATTGATATTCACTTGGAACTGTAAGCTGACCGAATTAAAGCGTCGCAGAGCAGCACGTGAGCAAGAGATTCGAGCCTGGAGCGGAACAGAAGAAAGACATGCTCGTAAGTGTGGTATACTTCATCCCGATAGCCTTAAAACTCACATCGACACCCTCTAGGGCTCCTTTATCCACCACAAACTGAGCCAAAAGGAATGCGAAGTCGAAGGTCTCTTCATGGTGGTGGCCGGCACTGAAAGCACTGCATCAGCCATCCGCTCCGTACTAGTGCACACTATGACCACGCCGGGTGTCTATGGCAAGCTGAAGGCTGAGATCCAGGCCGCTGTGAGCGATGGACGGGCTTCTAATCCCATCACCGTTGAGCAAGCAAAGAAGTTGCCATACTTGCAGGCCGTCATCTATGAGGGCCTCCGCATGCGTCCACCTCTACTGGGACTTCTGCCCAAGGTAGTACCCGCGGGGGGTGACACTTTCTATGGTCAACACGTCCCTGCCGGGACTGCCGTTTGCATGAACGCGTCGTCGCTACTGCGCTCTAAGACCATGTTTGGCGAAGATGCGGATGTATTCCGACCGGAGCGGTTCATGGAGCTCAAGAACGAGGTGCGAGGTGTGATGGAGCGCAATGTCGAACTGATCTTTGGCTATGGACAATGGCAGTGTGTCGGCAAGACAATTGCATTCATGGAGCTTAACAAGTCCGTCTTTGAAGTGAGTTGAGTCTTTCTCTTAAATTATGAAACCTCACTTGAGAGGTAGCCATTAATCCAGCAAGAACCCGCCGCAGGAATCAAACATCCAGGTTCTTTACTGACTGAAATTTACCCACAGGTGCTCCGCCATTTTGACCTCCAACTGGTAAGCCCGGCCAAGCCTTGCGATGTGCTCAGCTATGGCGTTTTTCTCGAGGAGAACCTTTTCGTCAAAGTGACCGAGGGGGGTACGGCTCCATCTGAAGTCTAATCTGTTGCAAAGTCTTCAAAGGCTGCTGGTCTTTGATTTGAAAATCCATCACTCGCTTATCTGTTTATTCGGTTCAAGGCTACATGGGAATCTATGAAGCAAGAATGATATCTGACCTTTGAACGTCACTCTTTCCAGACGGTGTGAGAGGTATGCACTAGGAATGTCTTCGTACGTAGATGGGACAAATCAAAACAATTCATAGCACCATGAGTGTTCTAAGAGCTATCTCACTAGCGCATTGTGAATAACACCATCCAATACATAGCAAGTACGGAGCGAGTCAGTCTACTTAGCAGTCCAAAAGCTATGTTAATATTAAGCGGCCGGGTTATCCGTATGGGGAATTTATATAATACCAACACCAGCATTACACTAAATAACACCGACAGTAATATACATCTATTTTCACCTAATCTGGCAGTGATATATGCACCAACATATGTCAATGGTACAAATTGGCACATCACGTGCCAGTGCGACGAAAGCCCACCTTTGGTATTAAAGTCTGATTTATAAAGCCGTTTCCCTGCGGCCTTCTGACCATTTGGGCGTTTGCCTTAGCCATACTATGGTATCAGGCAAAAGTTTTCACACACTGCCAGGTACCAGTGGGTCGTGCTAGTAGCGACACTACCCAAACTAGGTATAGCTTTTATATTGGTCAACCGCAGGTACATTCGAAAATTGCAGCCTGCAAAATGCCAGTGAAATGCGCTAATCCAAGGTAGGCTATGACAGTATGGGTCTGCTAGCAGGAATACCCGACAGTGTGTGAAGACTTACCCATAACACCATAGTATGTGGCCCAAACAAGCCTGACCCCTGCCCGCCTCTTTAGCTTAGGCCCTCTGGTAATTTCTCAAGGAATTTGTATGGCGCCACCACGTGAAATATCCCGTAAAACACGTTTCCTGTTGCTAGGGCTTGGTTCCATTCACAACAAAAAGCTAGTTATACTAGCAGCTGCAACCCGCGTTACACCACGTTCGTCTCATGTATCAAGGCCGAATTGGGCCGTTTTCCATATATGGTTAGTGTGAACCCCGCCACCGCTTATTGTGCCGCAGTCGGAGGCATATCCGTGACACCAATGCATGCTCGTTTTCTAGGTAATACCTACCTATTACGGAATCGCATAGGAAAAGGATGCCTGTCTACCTATCCAGGGACCGGGTCCGCCCGCTGGTAGTGGACTTGGACCCTGCGGCTCGTATCTACCGGCCCAGCCAATACAAAGGTTGATAGCATTATCTAATAGGACTACGTGGCTCAGGAACTAGTGGGCAAGCTCTTGCGGTTTTCAGAGCGTTCGGAGGCCTCGGGCTGGCTGAGGCAATTACGCATTAGAATTACGGGGCGATTTGGCGATTCTACATCTGACTCGACGGGGGCTAGTTATGTCTTACTCCGCAATCTCTTCAAATGCACTACCCCATCACAGATGTTAAGGTAGCTAATTAAAGCGAAACTTAGAATAATGGAAATACTACAACTGCGGGCCTAGCCTATATATTAAGCTCGGGCGCCACAGTAAAGCTTAGCATTGCATACTAGGTGGGGAAGTCTACGGAGAACGCCGGTTGTGGATGCGGGTCTGCACTATTCGTCCCTAAACGGCTAGATCATTAACTAGATTGCGACTAGTTGGCTGAAATTGTATTACTAAGGTGCTTCTCCTCGCCACTCAGTACTAGTACGATGGAGTTGGCTTTAAAATCGGATAGAGAATACAACCATACTGGAGGCTCTGATTCATTGTTTGCGGAGGGACTGATTGGCTCGATAGGAAGGCTCAGTATTTGGTTTTACCCGTACGAGTTGTTGCTCCTCTTACCGTTCAGTCCCACCAATGCGAGTTGTTGATCGTCCCAGTAAGCTTATGTAGTGCTCACATGATATGTACATATACAAACTAAATTGACGGATCGTTTATCGATCATGTCCTCAAATATGATCAGGCACTGTGAACCATAGTGAATGGTATTCGTTTTGGCTTTGGTATGGCCTGGATCATGGTAACTAACTCGTCACTTTGCATGGACGTTTATCTGACAAGAGGACTGGGGCCACGGATCGCACGGATGAGGGGAACCAACGATCTAGCATAGTACTGGAGTCTTCCGTCTCCGTATTGTCTGATAACCTTTTTAATGAGAACTAGCTTTTCCCAGGAGAACACGTTCTGGGAAAAGCACACATTAACTGCCAGTCACGACGCCTATGTCTTCTCCCTTCGAGATGTCTGCGCTTTTGGGAGCTTGGTTTTCAAATTTAAGTCTCCTCAACAACACCTTGACGTCTTCAGCTGGCAGGTCTATTGCAATAATTGTGCGTCTTAAATCTGTTGTCTCTTATGGACAGTATCACTCCAACACTGCTCCCGAAGGCCTTGTCGTGGTTACGAGTGAAGCTGACATTCTCTGCCATCATAGGCTTTTCTTGCCCTCGTGACAGGAGTGATCAAGAGACGATACTTCCATCCGCTCAGCAACTTCCCAGGTCCATGGATCAATAGCGTGTCAGAATTACCAACCGCATGGCCTTTAGCTTATGGCAACCAGCATACCTACTACCAACGCCTTCATAACAAATATGGTGAGCATAGATACGCCCTAGATCCAAAACAGAGTCCCTTGTTGGCTGACGTTACCCGCAATCGACCAGGCCCTGTCGTGAGAGTCGCTCCAGATGAGCTCAGCTTCATCGGACCAGACGCCTGGGAGGATATTTACGGGAATAGGGTAAGTAAAATAACCAAAAACATATTTTGTGGGATTCTAAGGTTGTTTACTCGAGGCTTAAGCTGATTGCAAACTTCCTTGTAGAAAAACGGCCCTAATATGGAGAAGAGCCCCATCTTCATTGGTGCAGTCTCTCCAATGGGCGGACAGACGGGCATCAGCCTGGCTGATAACACCAACCACAGCCGCCAGCGTAGGGCCTTGGCATACCCGTTTTCCAACACAGCCCTCCTCCAGCAGGAGCCCATAATTCAACTCCATGTCGACAAGCTGATAGCCTGCATGAAGGCGTTTGCGGCCGAGGGGAAAAGTGTCGACTTCTCTAGTTGGTACACCTACACGACCTTCGACTTAATAGGCGACCTCGCCTTCGCGGAACCTTTCGGCTGCCTCGACCAGGGGTCAGCTACGGAATGGTCCACGTCGGTTATCAATGTGTTCAAGTCGGCATCATGGGACCAGGCAATCCGGCGGGTCACGGGTGTCAACTCGTGGCTACGAGCCGTGCTCGTCAAGTTGTTGATCCCTGCGCCAGCGGCTGACTGGCGGCGAGTCCATTTCCAGAATTCGCAGGCCAAGACACTTGCTCGTCTCGCTGACGGCATGGAGCGCGATCACAAAGACCTTATCTTCCACATATTGAAGAACGCAGAGTCGCGCAAGGGCTTGACCCAAGCTGAGATCATCATGAACATGGTGCTACTTGTCAGTGCGGGTACCGAAACGACGGCTAGCTTGTTGACTGGTTGGACCCTTTTCATCTGCACAAATCCCCGCGTATACGAGCGCTTGGTAGCTGAAATTCGCGGTGCTTTCGTAAGTGACCGTGATATAACGTGGGAGACAGTCAAGGACCGTGTGCCATACCTGGACGCCACCATTAACGAGGCACTGCGCTTGTTCTCGCCAGCCGTTACGAACCAGCAACGCATTGTGCCACCTGGAGGCGCTACTATCGATGGCCACTACGTCCCGCCCGGAATGACGGCGGGAGTCGCGCCCTGGGTTGCCTGCCACTCCCCACTCAACTTCTGTGACCCAGACAGTTTCGTGCCAGAGCGCTGGCTCCCTGGCAAGGATAAACGTTATGCAAATGACAGATTGAACGCCTCGCAGCCATTCAGCGTTGGGCCCCGGAGCTGCATTGGCAAGAACTTAGCCTTTTTCGAAATGCGACTTATCATGTCGCAGCTGTTGTACAACTTTGACATTGCCCTAGATGGCGACAAGGAAAACGTGCTACGCAGCTGGGATATGAGCAAGATGAAGGTCTTCCAAACGTGGGTGAAGCCTAGGCTGTGGATCCGGCTGACTGAGGTCCAGCGATCAGGATGAAGGACGCGGTAGTTGCTGGTTAAGTGGGATGTTCTCCATGGATACAAGGACTCTTTCTTGTTGATGCGCTTTACCTTATCTTGTAGTCGCTCCGGGAAAGCCATAGTAGCCTTGCGATTGCATAGTTGACAATATGATTTAGGTTCACTGGTATTGTTGAGATATTTATTAACAAGTATCGCAGAATAGGGGTGAATGCTTAGTCATCTACGCTTTAGGCCCACAGTGATAACGTTATTCTGGGGTTTTCACATTATATATGAAGTTTTCTAACTGCCGCTTTTTGGGATCTCGATTATTCAGGCTAAATTACCCACTTTGTACATTTTGTATAACTTTTTCTCATAGTTAGCTTAATTACAATAAGAAGATGATAGATACTTTGAAATAAATTTCAAAACCAACATGATTAGACGTTTGCTAATAGTAGGGAAAAGACATGCAAATAGCTGAACACAGCGCATAGATCACCCGAATGTTGCCCCTGAGCAAGTCCTATTATTTGTCAACAGACCTGAGCTCACCTGAGCAGCTGCCGCTTTGACAGTGAGTGAGTCCTGCGGCACCGCTCAGGACCCTTATTTTTGGTCACCCTGGCTATTGGTGTCAACCGCTGAAGACAGAGATAATCGTGCAGGGATCTTGTATGGTTTCCTCGTCCCTTATCTCGGCAACCCAGTTCTCGGATCTCTCGTTGGCAAAATAGGGCTCTCAAAGGGCCAGGCTTTCTGGAAACACAAGCCCTGGAACTGGCCCATCGAATGGGTTGGACTCCCGCCAGGAGTGGCTTTCAGACTTCCAGGTGCGTGGGCGGAAGGGCTACCGCTGTGCATAGACACGACAGGAGAGTACCCCAGTCGTGCCACGTATATTAGGTGAGTCCTTCGGATAGCCCGGATATGTTGAATCCAAGGGCGGTTGGAAGGTGTCACGGGGTTGGAAGAATACTCATCTCCCAGGACCAGACGGTCAGGGCAGAGAGTAAGTGCATATCAACCCACCTTGCTGCCAAAGGCCGATTCCATGCCTTGCAGCCATTTTGACTGAGCCAGGATATGAAACGATAGGCAAGCAAATCATGGCAGAAAGTGGAAACAAAGCTCCTACTTACAGACGATAGATACATCGTGTATTTTGCAGCAGTTCATATGGGTGTCCTATGTAATCGCTACTTAGGCGCCAAGCCAGGGGTTTTGGGTCTTGCCGGGCATCCCCTGCTAAGTAACTCCATCGGCGTATCCATGATCCATCACTCGATCAGGTGTGGGCTATGCGGGGACTTCTTTAACGGTTCGGACTTAAGCTAGGGGGAGAATACCCACCTATGCGCTTTTACCCATAGCCCCTCGGGGCCCCATGGGGAGCTTCGAATGCCCACGGGCGACCTATGGGAATATCTTCAAATGCTAAAATACTCCCGGGTTACGCGTGGAGTATTTTCGACGTCTTTGTTTATATCTACGCTAACAATGACATAATAGTAACGCTAATAATTATACAATTATCATACTAATATTTTATAACTCAAGGCCTTTTTTTTCTGTTCTTTTTCTTTTTAAGAAAAAGTGCAATGACTTACGCACTGGGGGGCATTGGAGTCAGATGGTCAGTAGCCTATGGGTACTCATTCCTTCACCCTAAATTAGGCATGGTTTAGGGCTAGACTTCGGTGTTTACGCAGTGTTCACCGTTCCGGTGCGGATGACGACGTCCTAGTGTTGTTTTCTTCACATCGAGGCCTGCCGTATCTCGGGTAATTCCTATTATGAGTCTGGCCAAACCTATCAACCTATGACAATTGCAGGTTCGAGATACGGCCCTGACATCCTCCCTGCCGGACACTGACTAGGGCTTCCTTACAATACAACGGAAATGCAACTCGGTCGTCCTAGTAGCATTTTCCCCGTCTATCCTTGAATCGCCATTGGCATATCTCTAAGCCCAACGTCTCCAGTGGGGGAGTTCCAGTATCCCACCCTGTCTGTTCCGCCGTTGTAATTCAAGGATTCACGCCAGTACAACTTCCTTATCAGCGCTGCGGACCGTCCAATGTCGCGGTAGTCCTGCAGTATATCAAGCGAGGCTATAGGGATACACGAGTAGTGCGAGATATCACCAAGGAAGTTGCATTTGCATAGCGTTACTAGGATTCAGCGTCTAGACTTCTCTGCGGGGTTCTGTCATGGGGCACCACATGCTGATCCCCTTCCCTAGATAGAAGTAACGGTTCAAACTGAGGTGGACTTTCGTCCAACGGCGCACACATACATGACTGTTCAGTTTGTTGAGTTTTGCTCGGGGTCTCATGTTCCCTGTACGTCGTTGTCGACGTTGTTCGTCTCGACTTCCCCCCTCCACACCCGAGCAACTCAGATCGACCAGCTGCACAGACAGAGACCGATCTCTATATACAACCGAACATGATAAATTCTTGAATTCTTTGGACAGAACCTCAAGAGGATATAGCATCTCATCTAAAACTCCTATCTTTAGTTCTAGCACACTACTTTATCGCCTATCTTACCCTCAAGATGAATCAGTCAACATTGTTCTTTCTGGCTCTGCCCATCTTTGGTATCCTCCTCCGCGCTTTCTACAATGTCTTCTTGCACCCTCTCCGCAATTACCCTGGCCCATTACTGTGCAGAGCCACCTTTCTGAAGTGGATGCTGGTGCAGTGTCAAGGGAAATCGAGCAACTACCTACAAGCCATGCACAAGAAGTATGGGCACGTCGTCAGAATCGAGCCGAACGTGTTGAGTTTCATCTACGGCCAGGCATGGCAAGATATCTATGGGCACAAGATTGGTCACAGAACTGGAACAGCCGCTGGTGAAAAGGCCAGAGGAAACCTGCCCAAGTCATCGTACTCGGTTCGAACAAATTCCAATGGCTACGCTGATATTGTGAGCTCCAAGAGAGAAAGCCTTGAAAAGCTAGTTTGTCGCTGATTATTGTTGCTACAGATCAATGCTCCTACTGAGGCTGATCATAGACGCATGCGAAGGTTGATGAACCACATGTTTTCTGCATCAGCCATAGCTGGCCAGCAACCGATCATCCGGGGCTACGTTGACATATTAATCGCCAAACTCCATGCCAAGGCTGCCCTAGGTGAGCAAGTGGACCTCGTCATGTGGTACAAGTATGTTCATATACCCCAAATCAGCTCATGATCGCTTTCAAATGGTTGGATGCCTCTGGGGACAATTCTGACGACCTCACCTTCCAGTTACGCCACCTTTGATATACTCGGCCAACTAGCATTTGGTCAGGATTTTGGTTGCTTGCAAGACGGGGAATTCCATGTGAGCAGTCGCCACCCAAAACCTTTTACTGGAAACTGATTAACAGTTTCCCCCAAACGTAGCCTTGGGTGTCCAACATCTTTGGATCTCTGAAAGACAGCTTTCTCGAACGCACCTTGGGCCGATTCCCTTGGCCACTTAACAAGATTACTTATTATCTCTGGGTTCCCAGAGACCTGACCAAGGCTAGAAGGAATGAGTTTGACTTTGCAACATTTAGAGCCAAAGAGAGAATGGCCCAAGGCATCACCATTGAAAAGCATGATTTCATGAGCTACATGTTGAAGTACAATGACGAGGAGGGGTATGTCAAAAATTCCGCTTCACAGGATTGTAGAAAATCGACCCGCTAAGCTAATTCTTTTGTAGGATGTCCGAAGGTGAACTTGTGAGCAATTCCAGCATCCTCATTATCGCTGGGAGCGAAACCAGTAAGCTTAGCTTCTTAAAACTCATCATCGAATTCGAAAAGCTGACGCTCCACAGCCGCCACTTACCTCTCTGGAATCACATATCATCTGATGTTGAACCCAAGAGTGATGAAGAAACTGTCACATCTGGTTCGTTCCACATTCGCCAGCGAGGACAACATCACCTCAAATTCGGTTGCCGAACTCGAGTATCTGACCGCCGTTCTCAAAGAAGGGGGCCGTACCTATCCTCCAGTGCCTTCAGGTGTGTCCATCATTACAGCGCTCCCCTCCATTTTCAACCGACTCCATACACGTACCTCAAACTGTCTGTCAACCAACTTGCTAACTCAGATCGTAGGTCTTCCCAGGGTAACCATCAAAGGCGGTTCGTTCATCGCGGGCCAACTCGTCCCCGAGGGCACCGCCGTCTACGTGCACCCCATGTCAGCCAACCTGTCTCCCATGAACTTCGCGGACCCCCTCGAGTTCGTTCCAGAGAGATGGCTCAAGGACCCGCCGGCAAAATATGCCAACGACAACCTCGAGGCCACACAGCCGTTCAGCGTAGGTCCCAAATCCTGCATCGGCCGAAAGTGAGTTGATCAACGCCCCTTTTATCAATTGATTCGCCTTGTGTCAACCCTCTTCGGCCCCTTCTCTATTCTATTTATCCTTCTTGGGACTAGTAGAGACGCTAAGTCTGTGAAACAGTCTCGCCATGGCCGAGATGCGTCTCATATTGGCCCGAATGGTTTGGAATTTCGACCTGGAGCTTTGCGACGGGAGTCGGGACTGGAAGGAGTCGCAGTTGATCTTCAACGTGTGGGAGAAGAAGCCGTTGAGAGTCAAAGTCACATCTCGGTGGGGGACCGAACAGAAGAGGAAATCTCGGGACGGCAGGGCTGTCTTGGGACAGACCCCTCCGCTGTAATGATTGTTCTAGTCAACATGTCCAAGCTGTTCATGATATTAGGAAAACTCACCGTGGCCAGATCTCGTCGCTAGAAGTCTGCGCAAAGTGGCTCTCTTGAAGAAGGCGAGGTGCTTGGAGACCACCGCGTGGAAGTGTGCTCCACTGCATCTGGGTTCTCTTTGTGCCTCCCACCATCGTGAAAATTCCTCCTTTTTCTTCCTATTGAGATATCGCCTTATCTATGAGAGCGTAGGCATGCACATCGCGTCTAGTTCCAGTACAGTGCCATCTTTCGCTAGTTTGTGGGCGGCTTCAAGACAAAATACGGAGATCTCCAAACGGCAGCAAAGATCCCAAGAAAGAACCCCATACAACCGTGTCAGGTTCGGTCCGATCGTCTACATTCCGCCCATACTTATGTGTGACGGAATCCCTGCTTTGGCACATGTTACCCCTGCCAGAAACCACCGGCTTCCAGGGCTTCCAGGGCTTCCAAGGGCCATACCGTGCCAGGTGGCGCTAGTGTTGTGGCAGGTATTGCCAAAACCTTTCTATTTAGGACGTACCGAGATCTAAACCCGGCAATCGGTTCTAAGGGAAGCGTGATTTTCGACATAATAACTCTCGTCTACTCCGTTCGCAAGCTTACTCCGTTAAAACGAGGGCATTACCTTGAATCTTACGATACGATTGCTAACATACACAGTACGAGTAAGTTTAATAATTAATTAACTAACCTAGCCGTTATGCCGCAGATACGGTTCTTTAAAGGGCTCTCCGGTCGCATTATATACCAAAAAGACGTATAAGTATATAATGAACCCGCCTTAGCATATAGCTAGATACCTATTTGTACTTACCTTGCATATGTAACAAATAATGCTCTTAAATGCTAACAGCTGGTAGGCCCAGGCAGCAGGATGCCGCCTAGGACACCCTTTGGGCCATTTCCCATAAACAGGATTGGTCTGTTCTTCCAATAACTTAAAGAACATACAGAGTTAGGCCAGATTCCTCCGTTCGATCACTGTAACTGCTGACATAATGTATATTGAAAATAAGAAACACAAACAAGTGAATGATGGTAAATAAAACAGAAAATGAAAATGAACATCCTTAAGTTTCTCGTCCAGCTTATTGAGGTGACGCCACTGTCTCCTCCTGCATCGAAATCTTGGCCGGCGTCGAGGGTATCGTGATAAAGGCTGCATCACTGTTGAAGTCTGCCTCCGACACAATGTCGGAAGTGACTGCCTCCGCTGTGCATGACTTAGCGGCAGCCGCTTCATCGCTTGGGGCAAGTGAAGCCCTTTCCTGTCTTAGGGGGCGCGCCTTCGAGCCCTTTAGACGACCCTACTCCTCTTCGCCGGGACGGTTGGGAACGTCTTCGCTAGGGTGGGGTCGCGATTCAAGTACAAGTCCATCGACACCTGGCCCTGGGATGTCAGATCCCGCGTTGTGTTCGAGTGACCGGCCTCTGAGGCGGTGTCCGGTTCTATGACTCCGGTGTTATTGACCGGGCTCCATGCCGTAGCTGCCAAGAGGGTTGACTGTGAGCTCAATCCGACCGCAAATTGCCTTTTCTTAAGTGGCCCGGCTAAGGCTCCGTCGTCGGCCCCGGCTTGCCGCTTCTTCGAGGGCTCGGATGAGGCAGCTTTGTCGTGGTTTGCCTGCCCCGTGACCCCGTCTCCG
This sequence comes from Monosporascus sp. MG133, assembly GCA_004155925.1. Classification (NCBI taxonomy): domain Eukaryota; kingdom Fungi; phylum Ascomycota; class Sordariomycetes; order Xylariales; genus Monosporascus; species Monosporascus sp. MG133. Next base: position 2,846 of record QJNX01000229.1, on the reverse strand, counting down.
TGGTCTCGACTGCTGCATTGAAGAAACCTGCTTGCCTCTTCGGCTGCCCAGATGCTGTTCTAGTGCTTTTTACTTGCTGCCTCTTCCTTCCCCTGCCAGATGCTCTGCGGCCATTGACGACCAAAGTGGCAGGCGGAGGGTGGCTGAAGAACGTCCTGAGGGTGGTGTTACTTGTTGAAGGCGTAGGTTGACTGCCCACTGTGGTCCCTTCGCTTTCTGGCACATTTCCGCGCGGTGACAACTTCCGGGTTTCCGCACTATGCCGACCACGCATTATGTGGACCGTTACAGTTCCCGCATTTCGGAAGTGCATCTTTTTGGGGGCAGACATTTGTCTCGTGCCCTTGAGCGCAATGTCCACATTTCACAGGGTGGTCGCATGAGATCTTGTTGTGACCGGGGCGGTAGCAATTGTAGCAGTAGAACGGCTTCGCTCGTCTCTCAAATGGCCTTTCCACCATGTCAGATCTAGGTTGCTGCTCTGCGGAGGGGGGTTCCAGGCTTACTTGGCTCTGACTTGGTTCCCATTCATAAAAACTGCACTTAGACAAAGCTTCACGGCATCATCTTGGGAGAGAAGTCGTCATACGAGTCTCCCGTACGTCCAACGAGCGGACTCAATCCGGACACTGTTAAGTTCAGACCATTCCTCCTTATGGTCCTCTGAGTTTCCCAACAGCTGCTTCATGCTCCTATTGTTGAAGCCATACACTTCCACCCAGAAGTCTCCCGCAAGGAGTTTGCACAGCGGGGAAAGGTCGAGTATGGCAGATATATCAGCTGCGTTCTCCGTAACGAGTCGCTCGACTTCACGGGATTTAAGGCCGAAAGTAACGACGTCGTGGGACCGTGTCATGGATGCGATCTCAGTCCAAGGTTCACCAGCGGCCTGAAACAAGGGCTCCACGCCCTTCCATTGCAGCTGGTGTAACCGGTCGATATCCTCCTTCCTGTCGAGCTTGTACTTCACTGTGAATATCGCGGCTTCGACGGGAGGCTCAGCTCTGTGGTGCTTGACATGGTCGACTAGCTCTCGAATTGTCTCGTGTGAGAGAAACAGTCGCTGTCGGAGCTCGGAGGCAACTGCCTGATACAACTCCTTGTCGAACCCGTCGGGGAGGCGGTCATCGTATCTGCAAAGCAGAACCTGAATGTGATGGAACGCAGAGTCTGTAGGGGTAGACATGGCGAAACACCTGGTACGGACACCGATTACGGATAAGATAGTGGGTGGGAATTGTAAGGGAGCGGACTTGAGAGATGCCACGATTTTGCGTAGAACTGGGAAAACTCACGACCGTCTTCTCGCAGCTGTTTAAGTACTCTTCGCGTTTGACGCTGGTGCTCAAGATCTGCAAGAGCCATGGGGCTTGGAGTAACCGTTGGTGGTTTCCTCCAAGAATGAAGCGCGTTCTTTCGTAGGACCGCAGCATCAGCCAACCCCCCATCGAGACTAAGGCGCCCCCGGCTCTGACCTTCGGGGGTGGTTTTGGGCCGCCGTCTCCAGTGCATGAGTTGTTAGCCAGTCGCGCGGTCAGACGCGACGAGTCCGACGCATTCGGCGCTGTCTCGAAAGACGGGATATTAAAGGCGCCCCAACTGACAATTGATGAAGCAGCCAAGACCTGGGGGCCAGCCGTGCTCCAGGTCTGCTGAGTCTTACAGGGGTGTTTGGAAATGCTCATTGTCGAGTTTGAAGAATGGATAGTTATTATTTCCAGGACGGCAGGTGGCCGTGTCATCACGACAGCCCAGGGGGTGCTGAACCAACTGACCCTGACGAGCAAGTGGCGGGTTACTCGCTTCCCCTTCGCCTACCGTTCCTCGCCCGTACACTACATATATCATGATGTCGTGCCCACCAGCAACGAACCAAGCGATGCCTGAGCTGTTTTCACATCTCATCACCAGCGCCGGAGAACGAGCATCGCCCATTGAGCACGGCTCGACACACGGAATTGATGCACCACCACCATGGGCCCCCCTCACAGAACGGCGGCTAAAGCCCGAGGTTGATTGTGCAAGGTAGGATTGGCCCTAGAGAAGCACATGACTCGACAGACATGAATGCTTGCTGATACCGCAACTAGCAGAGACGTAGGGGCCTTAAACTTCGCACCGAGACACGGGACAGGGAGTCGCAGACAGAGGTATGTTAGTGCCAAATTATCCTTGGATTTTCATCTGCCAGTCATGTTTGCTAATACTTTCAATACCGGACGCCCGTGATCCAACCTACCCACGATGCAGCACTGCGTCCACTTGAGCATCTACGGGTGTTGGCAAAAGTGAAGGCAGCAGCGGAGAATGTGAAGGCTCTCCCGGCCGACGGTAGCGTCCTCACCATTGCGCAAGTCAACCTTAAGAAAAGCGACTACCGTCTCGGTTCACTTTTGGATCACATGAAGAAGATGCCCAGACCTTGGGACATTGTCGCCACACAAGATCCGCCGTCCAGCTTTGCCTCGAGAGCATCCCCTGCGCACGAGGTATGGTACCAAGCGGCACAACCGCCGAGCGAAACCGACGACAACCTGCGCAGCAAGCCGGGCAATGAAGTTGACGCCGTGCTATTGAAAGGGGTCGGTTTCTACGTCGTCAAAACGATACCGATTGAGGATTGGCGAGTAGACCCACGTGGCAATCGCATCAAGGATCTAGTGGCGACGCTTTTCCTTAACACCGCTGTTGGCGAAATTCAAATCCACAATGTCTACAATCGCAACAAGGAAGTCGACCTTGACGAGCTGTCAAGGACCTGCATGGGCAATAACCCCGAGTCCGCTCTCCTCTCGGGCAACTTCAACCTGCATCATCCGCTTTGGGGGGGGGGGGGGGGGGCCAAA
>QJNX01000228.1:0-102870 GCA_004155925.1 Monosporascus sp. MG133 | reverse complement strand
GTAGATGACGACGGCGATGCGTTCCACTGCCCCGAGCACCAGCTGCGCCTTGACAGCATCGACGGCATCCAAGATCCAGGAGCATACTTTCGGATGACGAGACTGGTGGACGGGGATATTGTACGCCCGACTGGTCAGGAAGGTCTGAGCCGGGTATATGTTACGGTAATATAGAATATTGTGTATGCAGACGGTGAGGAAATGGGTGAATGAAGTTAAGAGGTGGGATGCTTGGGTGAGGGGGATTGAGGGCCCCTGAGATGGTTGGCTTGGTGGCTGAGGCATCCTTCTTGGCTCTTAGGGAGGTACCTTCGCGATGGAAGCAGGGTGGCATAAGCTATTGAACCTGGATAACGTCATAGGCTTGTGGCTCATTTTAGTCGGGCGTCACATGGAACTTAAGAGGTAAGGGTACTTTTTGTACCCTATTGTAAATTGAGTTTTCTCCCAAAAGGGAGCTGCAGGCGCGTCCTGGACATATGTTTACATGAGATAAGGCGTAATTGGTCTGCGGCTGAGGATTTTAACGGTTCTTACATATGCCTTACGCCGGTTCTAACTTTAGGTAATAAGTCCTTGTGTTAAGGTGAACGCGAACTCATAGGGTCAAGCCCCCGAAATAAGATTATCGCACTTTAATGCATAGTCACCACCAGCCCATGCATTGAATTCACATAAGATATGATCAGTATACAGTACGCATAAGAGAATAAGTGTCCAGCTTGCCCCTCCTCGAAGTAAAACGCGACCCACATCGAAGGGGGCGTCGCGGGGATTGTGAGTCTCGGCTTGGCGTAGACACATGCCGACGTTTAACTTCACATAAATTTATCTCCTACTAGTCTAGGTATATATATGGTGCATTGTGCCTGACCGCCGCCAGGGATTCATTCTTACAATACGGGCTAGTTCTACACACCACCGCGATATTTTAAGATATTCGTCGGATTAAATACACAGCGACTGGATCGAATACACTGATTAGGTACACTCAACATGGAGGACCAGCTCGTCCAGGTCCTGGCCAACACCCAGTTGGCCGCCGAGGGCCCTCGAAAACAGGCGGAGCTCGACTTGAAGAACGCCCAGTCGAATCCTGCATATCCCCTCTCGCTCGCCAACATCGCCGGCCACTCTTCTGTATCTGTTGATATTCGCCAGGCTGCTCTTTCTTCCTTGAGACAGTTCATCGAGCGCAACTGGAGTGGTGAGAGCGACGAAGGCCCGACTATTCCCATTGCAGATGGCGTCAAGGAACAAATTCGCCCTGCCGTTTTAGGGCTTGCAATCAACGTTGAAGACCGTAAGATTAAGACTGCTGCCAGGTTCGTGATTCCCGCGTCCCTGATTTATGCACCGATCTTTGACCTTGATGTTTGCTAACCGGGACCATCTTCCAGTTTCGTGGTTGGCAAGATTGCCAATGTTGACTTTCCGGACCATTGGCCGACCCTTCTTCCTACCCTCCTTGGTGTGATCCCCAGCGGAAATGAAAGCCAAGTTCACGGCGCTCTCAAGGTCCTCGGCGACCTGGTTGATGAGAGCCTGAGTGACGACCAGTTCTTCTCTATGGCCCGCGACATCGTTAAGGTCGTCTATGATGTTGCCCTTGACCAGAACCGAAAGCCCATTATACGAGCTCTTGCCATCGCCGTCTTCCGAGGATGCTTCAATCTCATGGATATTATCAAGGATGAACATCCCGAGGAAGTCCAGTCCTTTGCCGACCAGGCCCTGAAAGGATGGTTCCCTTTCTTCCTTCAGACATTAAAAGACAGGCTACCCGACGCAGACCCGCAGTCGAACGTGCAACCGGAAATCTGGAATGGCGTAGTCGCCCTCAAGCTGCAGGTGGTGAAATGCCTACTTACTGTTAAGATGGTCTTTCCTCAGCTCTTGCTCCCAGAGACACCCCATTTCTTCCAGGCCATCTGGGAGGAACTTTCCTTCCTTGAGAGGGCATACGAGCAGATGTACATCGAGAACGGATCACAAGGAAGACTCGAGGACTCGGATGGCCTACCTTATACGCTAGATTTCCTCGTACTGGAGGAGCTGGACTTTTTGAACGGTTGCCTGAAAGCCCCCCCTGTCCGCAAGGAGCTCGAGGGTCAGCTCAGTGCCCACGCTTCCGCGCACGAGGTGCCTTGGGTCCTAGACATAATGAAGCTCGCCACCTCCTATGCCCGCATCACGCGAGAAGAGGAAGAGCTATGGGACATTGATGTGTCTTTGTACCTTGCAGAGGAAACCTCGGTCAGTGCTAACTACACCCCCCGAACGGCTTCCGGAGATCTTCTCATCAAGTTGGGCCACGACTGGCTAAATGAGAGAGCGCTCGAAGGACTTTTTGCGTACACCAAGACTCTGTTCGCAGGCAGCGATTCTTCCTGGAGGAAACAGGAAGCTTCGCTTTACCTGCTCAACATGCTCGTCAGCGACTTCATAGAGAGCGGAAAACCCGTGTCTCCGGAGATCACCCAAGCCTACCTCGAACTAGTCAACTACTCCATAAACCAAGCTGACCGACCCCTCCTCAGGGGCAGGGGTTATCTGCTCGGTGGGCTACTCGTCCAATGCAATGGCTTGCTCGCGGGACTGATGGATCGGACTATCGAGGCTATCACCGCGGAGGAGTCCGAGCTAGTCCAAGTAGCTTGCATAAAAGCTGTCGAAGGTTACATAAAGGGCGATGGCGAGGGTAACAGTCCTGGTCACAATCCGGAGACGCAAGCCAAGGTGGTTAATGCTATCTCGCAATGGATATCAGGGAAGGACATGACCGATATCGCGGAGGCGGACGATCTACTGGTGACACTAGCGGAGGCCCTTCGAGCAGCGATCTTCATCGACACGAGTGTCGCCGTGTCGAACAATTTCTCCGCTCTAGATTTACTCTTCTTGATTGCAAAGCATGGTGCGACAAATTGGCAGGTAAGATACCATATGACCCATCGCCCAAGTTTCTACGCCATCCCCGGCTTCTCCGTTTCCTCATTCTCTGTCAAAGAATGTTGCTAAAATGAGTCCTTCCAATAGGTGACGATGATGATCTGTGAAGCCTTCGAGGACCTCGTCCAGAGGATGCCAGACGCCGCATCGTATAGAGCCCTGTGTGAAAAAGTGTTGCCTTCATTAACCGGCGCATTCGACGTAGCTAACGTCACCTCGGATGACCCGTTGGTCACTGTACGTCTCCCTATGCTTCCACGTCATAATGGTCACTACTAGTATGATATGATGGAAAGAACTGACCGCTGTCTTACTATAGTTCGCAACCGAGCTGATGGCCTCACTTACCCAATATGGTTCTGAACCACTTCCTCAGGGCTTCGTTGCCACAACACTCCCCAGGTTGACCAAGTTGCTTATGGAAAGTAACGAAGGGGAGATTTTGCGACCGGGAGCCGAATCCGTGAAATATCTCCTTTCTCATGACCATGAGCAAATGTTCAATTACCGCGACGAGAATGGAAGGTCTGGGCTGGAGGTTTGCCTGCATATCATTGATCGTCTCCTCGGACCTAACGTCGAGGATAATGCTGCTTCTGAGGTCGGTGGCCTTGCAGCTGAATTGGTTGAAAAGGCCGGCCACGAACGGCTCGGTCCATTCTTGCCTCAGCTGCTCCAGGCTGTCGCCACCCGCCTGGTCACGGCTGAAGCTGCCCCTTTCATCCAATCGCTCATACTCGTCTTCGCAAGGTTATCCCTCGTCGGAGCGCACGATGTTGTCAACTTCCTCAGCACCATTGAGATTAATGGTCAAAGTGGTTTGCAGGTGGTTCTCAGCAAATGGTTGGAGAACTCGGTCAACTTCGCCGGATACGAGGAGATCCGACAGAAGTAAGTCTCAGAAAGCTAAATGGTGGCTCTATACTGACTAAGCCGACAGCGTCATCGCCCTTTCGAAGATCTACAGTCTCAACGATGCCCGTGTAGTACAAACTATGGTTAAGGGTGAACTCATAGTGCCGAAGAGTGATAGGATAATGACCAGGTCGCGTGCTAAGCAATACCCAGATCAATACACGATCATCCCGGCGCCGCTGAAGATCTTAAAGGTCCTGATCGAGGAGCTCCTGTCGGCTTCGGGCGCGCAGAGCGCCTCCGTGGCGGCGGCGGCGGCGGTCGCCGACTTCGTGGACGAGGACAACGACGACGACGGCTGGGAGGACGACCCGGACACGGTGGACCTTAGCCTCGGGGGCACTAAGAACGGCCTGATGGGCTACTTCGACCAGAGCAACCTGCGCCACCGGGACGACGAGACACAGGCCTACCTGACCGAGTTCTTCGTCCAAGCGGCGCGCGACAACGTTGCCGACTTCGGCGCGTGGTACGATAACCTGACGGGCGAGGAGAAGGTGAAGCTAAGACAAATGGCGGACGCGCAGCAGCAGTCCTAGGATAGCCAAGCAGCAGTCGGCGGTCGCCGTCATGCAAGCCGTCTGTCGCGGGCTCGGACCCGAGTAACTATGTTGTGGCGTTGAACCTTTCTAGAGGCCCTGGGTTAGAGGCCCAGGCCGGCCCGTCGATCAGTCGGAAGCGTGACTTCCTTCCCGCATTGATTCGACTGGCGACCGCTGATGGAGGACTTGCTTTGTATCATCAAGATCACTTCCCATCCTCCGAAGCGCGAACCCGGGGTGGTGGGCTCCTCGAACGGAGGAACGACGTCGCAACGAGTCATCGCCGACAGGACTGTACAGGCCGCGGTGTTTACTTTTCCCCTGTCGAACTGACCTGGTAGGTGATGGAAGTGGGCGGTTTGATGTGTACATAAAATAAAACCTCGAAAGCGCGAAGAAGCATTGTTCGCTAGAAGGAAAGCGGTGGTGGCCTTCGGCCTTGATTCGAGCCCACCATGCCTTCGACTTGCGTTGGTAGATTGATGATCACAATTGATTACCTCCCTTTTGCATGCTTATTATATGGGAGGTACAACTTCGTGGTCTGCCTGTTGGGCTTGTTTTCTACTCATCTATGTGACTGTACTTGTTCGAAGTATACGCGCGAAGGAAGGTAGGAATGAATAGAGGGCAGATAAATGATGGCAGTAAGATGTGCAGTGCCGGTAACATGAGAATACCAAATCGTTAATAGGAGTAAGCGCTAGATATCACTCGAGACCCCTGGTAGGGAACGACATGAATTCCCATCGCACTCCTCTAATGCTGGTCCTGATGCCGGTACGAGTAACGATTATGTAATTCAATGCCAGCGTGGATACATATATTACAGCAATTCGAGCCCCTAAACCCCCCCTTTTTCCGAGCTTTCATTTCCGTCATAACGTCATGCAGTCTCGCTGCTGCCCTATTGAGTACGTCCGTTCCTTCCCAACGCCAGACACCATTTCCTGCCCCTTCCTCGTCGAATCTCTCACTCCCTTTTGTTTCCTTTCTCCGATCGCGCACGAGCGGTCGACGGGATTAGATCAGATAAACCCACCGCCGAATCCGCCGCCGCCGCCACCACCGCTACCGAACGTCCAGTCCCCGTTCCCGCCCGGTCCGCGGCCGCCCATCCTCGGCAGGCCGCCGGGACCCAGGGGATCGTACCGCGCACCCGGCGGCACCTGGGGGTCGAAGTCGTCGCCGCCGACACCTCCTCCGGGTCCTCCGAACAGCGGGTCGTCGAACGTGGGGTGCATCCCACGCCCGCCGCCGGGCCGCGGCAGTCCTCCTCCCCACCTACCCGCGCCCGGACGAAGCGGATCGTGCGGGCCCAGCGGGGGCGGGTTCAGGTCATCCTCGCCGATGTTCCCGAAGGGCGTGCGCCCGGGTTGCGGGATGCCGCCGCCGCCACTACCGCGCGGTGGACGGTTGATGTCGTACGGGTCCTCGAAGCCCGGCGGCGGGAAGTCTCCCGCGGGGAAGGGGTTGCGCGGCGGCGGGGGGTTCAGGGGGGCGTCGAATGGGTACGGCTGCGCGGGACGTGGCAGCTCGGGCATGGCGGGCTGGCGCGGCGGCCTGCGGGCAAAGTCATCGGCGTCGTCGCGCGCGGCGCGGTCGTCGGGGGATTCCTCCTCGTAGCCTTCCTTTTGCAGCGACGGCAGGAGCTTCTGGATGATGTTGACCTTGATGAGGGCGGCGAGGTCCGCGATGCGGCTCTCGGAGATCATGACGTCACGCAGCTTGCGCCGCAGGTCGGAGCGGTCCTCCTCGGGGCCGCCGCCGGCGTTGTTGTCGTTCCCGCTGGCGGGGGTGATGCGCACGGGCAGCGCGGCGTTGGAAATGAAGTCCCGGATGGTAATCTCGAGGCGGGCGATGCGCTCGTCCTGGACGGCGAGCCCGCGGATCTCGGCCTTGCCGCCCATGCGGTCGACGCGGATGACGAACCGCAGCGCCGACTGCTGGTGCGCGTACACGAAGGCGTATGTGTTGAAGGAGGCGTTCCAGTTCGGCGGCAGACGCGGCGCGAGCTCGTGGCAGCGCGCCTCCTCGATCTTGTCCTCGTCGAAGCCGAGCAGGCGGAAGTCGAGCGCCACCATGCATGCGTGCGTAAACAGGGCAATGGCCTCGTGGGAACTGCTCAGGTCGGACGTCGTGTCTCCATGGGCGTGGGTGGGCAGCGCGTCGGCCATCCTTTGCAGGATAGCCGTCGGGCTAAGTGGGTTTGTCGGCATGGTGTCGATAGGATTCTGGGAGTTAGAAAGGCTATGCAGTATTTGAAGAGCAGCTGTCCTGTTTTAAAGTGGGTAAGTTAGGTGTTCGATGAGAAAGAAGGGTTGTTGTAAGTATATTTGAAGGGAGAGACAGTTGGGACAAGTTATGTAGGGAGCTCTGACTGAGTTGGGAAGCTCATGTCACAATGTAGTCATCGGTTGTTGCCTTCGTGATGCCAAGAAGGAGCTCCCGTTGAAGTATGTACCTTTACAGAGAGAGGTACGTAACTTAGTCTAGATTACTCTAGCATTTATGAGGGGGTATGCGGACTTAGCGGGATCGCTGACCTTACTTACCTACCTGGGCTTAACGCCACCGTACAGTAAGTTATGTTACAGTACCTATTACTATGTATAGTCGGGAGCAATGACGAAACGGCTAAAGAGTGTATCCATCTTCGTATGTTCGTACTTTGTGAGCATTACATCCAAAATAATATAGTCATCAAGTTTGCTATATTCTACCTATTAAAGAGATTATATCCCTACCAACCAACAGCGCATTGCAAGAGTCAGGTTCAATATCTCCTGTGGATTCTTCCCCTGAATTGAACGGTATCTACTATGTAGGTAGCTTCAGCCCTACGGCCTTGGCGAACACCTCCTGGTGAACGCTAAGAGACTGCATATGAGAAACCCTGCCCAATCTGGTGGATTACTCTCAAGGAATTGCAAGATGACCGGGTAGCGCGGAGCCGAGTCACTGTCGAGCTCTCATCTAACTCGGAATTTCACCCTCAAAGTCAACTCAATTCAACGCTACAAACAAGGTCAAATTCCACATCATGAGCCGAAAAAGGAGATGCATAATCATCAAAACTGTTGAAGGGGTTTAGGCAAAGGCCCACCTGTGTCTAGTGTTTATATCGAAACGTTAAAGACACCCCCTCGGCCGTAAGTACAATCTTGCGGCAACATTCCACTGGTCAGCGTGCAGTCCCCATAACAACGTCATTATCAGCAGCGCGCTTAAGGACTTACCTTCAACTCAGCGCCGCCATCCTCGCCATCGTCGTCGTCGTCGTCATCATCATCGTCATCGTCATCATCCTCATCCTCGTCGTATTGTTCTTCCTCATCACTGTCCTCCTCGCTCTCAAGCGAAGCGCCCTCATCACTATCCGCATCACTATCCTCATCCCCTTCCAAGCCATCTTCCTTATCACCCCCAGCACCGTCATCCTCGCCCTTCGACTCACTGGTCCCACACTCCCAAAACCCAGCAACCGGCTCCTCCCTCGCAGCCTCATCGCAGGTCTCGGCGGTGAGCCCGCCCCCGAAGATGAGGGGCCCGAGCTCGCAGAGCGCGCACGCCTCGTCGGGGGACACGCGGTCGTAGTGGGACCACTCGACGCCGGTACGGCAGAGGCCACGGCGACCGCGTGCGCGCGCCGTGCGGCACGTGTGGCCCGGAACCGCGTGGCGGTCCTTGAAGATAATACTGCGGCAGCCTCCGGAGCTGGCCCGGTTGTTGTTGTAGTTGCGGCATCGCACGTTCCAGCATACGCCAGTACACATATTGTTTCGTCTTTTTTCCCTTTTCTCAGAGGTAGGAGAAGGGTAACTAAGTAAATAAGTTGGTAACCGGCTAGCTACCTGTGTGGCTTTTGAAGCGGGTGTGCCTTGGATAGAGCGGATAACAGTCCGCATAAAGTAGGCGCTAGAATGAGAGAGAGATCTGGTTCGAAGTCCGGCTTCGGATACTCTTCTTGTTGAATAAGGGTATGTGTGAGTGAGGAGAATAGACTTGACGAAGAAGAAGAAGAGCCTGCAGTCTAGTATTCTATGCGGCTTGTCGACATTATTTTATCCACCGGAAAGAAGCTGCCGACGAGGCCGTTTTAACCACTGTCCCCTTTACGGGCCGTCTTTATACCCTACATGGAACACGCAGCTTGTGAGAACGTGATAGAAAGGCAGGCGCAGTTAGCCACCCTAAACAATCGACCCTGCTTAGGTCCACAAAGAGGAGAACAGAGAAGTCTAGATAAAGGCTTGCTGCATTACAAAGACACAACAAAGGAATCATACTACGTGATATCACATAAAGTACAAGGCTTTGTTGCTAGGCAAATCGTCTTGCGAAGGAAAAACAATCGTATTAAGGGTAATCCGTCTCTAATCCAGAGAAAGGAGCGCTTATGGGCGCATTGCTTCCTATGCAGTTCCACAAACGCCTTGCAGATGCTAGAGGGGAAACCATATGCCAATCCGGAGACCCCATAACATTATCATTAGTCAATGGTGGCCCTTACGATGCCTGTCCGTTATGCACCTGGAAAGAGATACTTCACCCAACAATACCCCTGGGAGGAGCGGCTAGAGGGCTTATCGGCTCTCTGCCGACGAGGGATTTTGATAGGGGGATACGGTATCCCCCTATGACATCTCGAGGGTGACGGCTTCGCGCAAGCCTAGCTCTAAGGGCGCCGTTATGTAGGAGGGTAGGAAAAGAGAGGCTACATGGACTACACCACCCGTACCCTATAACGGAATGACCGCCGTTCTCTTGTGTGACCAAAAGTAAAAATAATCTTAAGCCCGAAAATGCCAGTCCGTAAACGCCCACCCAGAACCTGTAACCGTCGAGGCTTTATTCCACCGTTTGCTTCGTAGCAGATGCCATAAAAAGAGAGAACAGAGAACCGAGACGGAGGAAAAAAAAGCATACATGGCGTTGTTCTCTTCCGGGTTTGTCAGATATGCTAGGTAGAATACCCAAATGCCATGGGTGTCAATCCTGTAACTCTCACCAGTGGCAGCTTTGCATCGCAAGAACCAAGAAGCTGAAATGTCAAATGATGCAGATCGAAAATCAAGAATGTCCAATCACATGGACCATGCCGCCGGTTCATAGCCTAGATGAATGGCCCAAGATCGTGAGGCGATCGCGGGCTATAAAAAGCCTTGATCGAGTCCGGTAAACAAAACTACTCAGGCGTGGTCTAAAAAAGCAATTCAAAGTCGCGAAGTTCCTTGAGGAATTAGATTGAAAGACGTTGCGGAATGAGTGCTGGTCCAAAACCGAGAGAATCGAATTACCAGCGACGGCTAGACGTGTTGTTAGTAAGACATTATGTAAAGACGAGAAGATAGAACCTAACACTCACCTATAAGCCTCGTGCACTTTTGTTCGACGACTCCTGTTCTTTGGTGTGGCATCATCGAATTGGCGCTTGGGCGGCTCCTTTTCCGTGTCACTATCATCGGTCGAAACCCCGTTCATGCCGAGCAGTTCAAGTTCTCTTGGAGTCAACGGGGAGTCAATCTGTGCATGGAGATCATCTAATGACGACCGGCGGCTGTTTGGGCGGCTGTTGTGGCGACTCCCATCCCACCGACTCTTAGAGCTCTGTCTGCTAGACGGTCTGCTGTGCGGGGATGCTTGGCCGAGCGGAGGAGGTCCATCATGTTCATCCCGGTTTGTCACGTTGCATTGGCCGTTGGGAGCACCGTTTATCCGCTCATAGATTGTCTCCTTGGCATGTAGACTGCCTGAGGTATCTATTGCCGGGAGAGTCTTCCGAGTTTTGGACGAATACGATTCGATATCGTCAAGTCGTGTGCTGGTTTCCACCACCTCGCCGGGTTCCGGCGCCAGAGCAGAATCATCAATTAAAGCTGCAGCCGTCGTAGACTCCTTCGCAGCACGTTGCTCCTTAGTGCCCTCCATGACCTTGTTCTTCATAATAGGTGTATGTCTGGTTCCATCGTCTCTGTCATGAACATTCTGACGTTGCCCATTACGTGAATCATGCCACGCAGGTCCGAATGAATCATTGCGTTGAGCATTATAATCCAGTTCTTCAGGAATCTCTCCGGGTTCGGGCGACGCATGCTTGTATCGTTTATTGTCACGCTCGCGTTCCTCGTGGAATTCTGAATAACGATTTTGCCTCCGGGCGCCAGTAGAGTCATCTTGAACCTCTGCCCATCTTCTCTTGCGGTGGATATCTTGCCTGTGGCCATAACTGCCGTCAGCATCACTATGCATTTCGCCGGGCCACCGGCCATTCCCATTCGGTTCACCAGCTTCAAAGCGGCCAGCTACATATCGAGTACCATGATGCGGGCCATGGCTTTCAGAGCTGGCGTAATGCCTACCAGTTTCAGGTAGATCATCGATTTGCTGCGGTGCTCTGTCCCAGTGACCATGATGACCATCATAATCAGGTAGTCTGTTGGGATGCCGACCATTCCCACGCGCCTTGTGAGGATACCCGTCGACATTGTACGACCTGCCCTGGTGTCGGTTAAAGTCCATTCTGCCCCTGTAGCGCTTGGTAATCTGCCCTCTTCTGTTGTGTTGGTTACGTGAGTGCGTCCATGCTTCTAGGGCGGATTGGTATTTGTAGATCGCGTTTGGGGTGGAATCGCCTGTTTCTAACAGGCCAGGATGATACTGCATATAAGCCCACTCCTTCGTATCCCGAATGCTCTGGGAAAAGTCATCGACGTTATCAATAGTGATGTACTTAGACTCTATGGCGACCGTGCCGGATAAATGTGGGTTTGGGATTTTGTCCACCCATTCTGTAGGTAGGGGTATAGCAATAGGAATTAAAGGATGTGCGTCAGTGCCTAGCGAAGGCTCTTGGAAAATCTTTTCGTAATCCCAATCGAGGTCGTCGTCGCTAGCATCTGATTTGGCAGCACTTCCATTTCCGCCACCTAGGTCCTGGTGGCCGTGCGAGCTGTGTTCCACCTTTTCTTCTTTACTAGTGGTGCTGGGTTGAGGTGAGGTCATAACTGACTGAGGTCCTCGGTTCTTAGTATCATCGAGTTTGGGAAGGCTGTAGTGGTGACGCGGACGATCATAGTTGCGATGAGACCACTCAAGCCTTGTCCGTTGGTCATACCCCTTATGCGGTTTTCGCCCCTTTCGATCACCTGATCCGTGTGACCTTTCGTCCCGGTTTGCGTAAACTGCAGACTGCATCTCATTAAGGGAGTAAGGCGCACCCCATGGACTTTGATGGTCATTGTGCGGCCGATTTTGAGGAGGTTCACTGGGTGGGTAATAATGTTGATGGGCCGAAGGATGACCATGAGGCGGTGGTGGATAGTACGGGGCATGATAAGTCGGGGGATTGGGCCCCCATTGATGATGTGGAGGGGCGGGCGGTCCAGGAGGTCCAGGATGACCGGAAACCCCAGGATAGGGGTTCGGAGGCACCGGGGGACCTGGAGGACCAGGGGGCCCGGGAGGAGTCGAGTAAGGGTAAGAATAGTGGTACAGCGGCGGTTGACTCAGCGGCGGTTGACTGTACGGCGGCACGCTATATGGATGCGGCGGACCTGGAAGACTATGTGGCCCTGGCGCTCCATACCCTCTGTAGGTATTAAAGGAAGTCGGCTGTGCGGTGTGCAAGGGAATTTCAGGGATGGGACTATAAAGAGGATAACCTGCCTGGGCCGCCGGCGGGTATGGATGTCCATTGCGAGGCGCATAATTGTTCACAGCTGATCTGTGGTCCATTGGCACAGGGTAACGTGTAATGACAGGCCCTTTGTGACGCTTATTGGACGAGAACGCGTCGCTTCCAGCACTACTGCGTGACTGACGCGCCATTGAGGCCTCTAAGCCGCTGAATCGAGTTCTGGTCAGCAGAGAAGATATTGATGGATGATGGATGTTGGAGCTTGACATATGGGATAAAGAAAACAGAAATGTTTACATATAACGAAAGAACGACCACTTACGCAGGAATCTGACGGGCAGGTTCAGGACAAGCAGTGAAAATGTGACCTCTCATGCCACAGTTGTAGCATGGGCGTTCATTGTCCGTGGGTCCACGGCCCGGTGCTCCATCTGCCATCTTAATTTCAAGAGACAACCACGACGGCACGACGTATGGCGGCAAAGAGCAAAACTTAACAATAAAGGGTGGAAGTATGCCTCGCTAAAACCTCCAAGGAGCTAGAGGCGAGATTTGTGGTTATTAAGTGATCGACAACGTGAATATGCCCATCAGAGTGGAAAGCAGTTATCCGAATTAGGGAAGAGCATATAATACATACCGGGGAACCTGCAACCAAACTGATCCTCAATTTAAGAAAGCTTCAATTGAGAGAATGGACGTAAAGCAGGAAAGAATAAGCCTGCCAAAGTCAAGAACAGTTGATGGTGGGAGAAAGATTCGTTCCTGCTTGCGTTGAGCAGCACAGTATTGATGTCCACGAAGGCCACGGAATCAAAAAAAAGAGTGAGAGCGAGGTTAGGAAGACTCGTTCTTGCAAGTAGTCACTAGAAGGAAAGATTAGATAGTGTAAGCTTTCACAATTAAAGGGCGCTGCTAAGCTTTCTCAGAATCGAAGTTTAAACTCACTGGTGTCAAGGTGTTGCGCTTGGGTCCTCTCCTGGATTCCGCCTGACAACCAGGAGTCCGTCCATCCACCCAAAATTGGCAAGCACCAAATGTGCGAACTCATGAAGTGTGTCTTTCTCGGGACTGGATCTCGGCGATGCCGTATAACCAAAAAAAGAAAAGAAGAAAAATTCAATCCCCGCAGCCCGTGACGCTTTTTATGAATTGGGCTGAAATCCGAGGTGAGATGGGAGAATGGACGTCGATGTAGTCGACATGCTCAATTTATGAGGTACCACGCTCGACA
Source organism: Monosporascus sp. MG133 (assembly GCA_004155925.1). Taxonomy (NCBI): domain Eukaryota; kingdom Fungi; phylum Ascomycota; class Sordariomycetes; order Xylariales; genus Monosporascus; species Monosporascus sp. MG133. Next base: position 89,588 of record QJNX01000228.1, on the reverse strand, counting down.
GCAGGAGCGGCGGCTAAACTTCGGACCGACCGATATGAATCAGAGGGGAGGAACCTCCAAAGATGCTTCAGGATGCTTGACAAGTAGCCCATGGGTCTTTACAAAGTATTCAAGGCAAGATACAGTGGTCATTCGCATAAAGACACCACAGCTAAGCCATGGGAGGCATTTTCAAGATAACTTTATTCGACAACGGCAGCAGCAATACTTGCTGCACCTGAACCACAGAATGGCCTCATCTTATGAATGATACTAACCAAAGCGAGACGGAAACAGAAATCGAAGTCGAGCAATGGAAATAGCCAAGAACATCCGATGACACACACACACACACATATATATATATATAAAAGAAGACGGAACAGGGGCATGTATTCCAGTATGAGTATACTGCAAGTAGTTGCACTTCTCATTGACCTCAACTGTGTTGAAAATGTGGCCTTCCGTGGAAGACAGACATCTCCATATAATCGTTGGGGAGGTGACCATAGAAGAAGAGATACGGTGCCGACATAAGGAAACATGAGCAAACCCCGAGGTGGTGGATTTGTTATATAAAAGATTCCTGGTGAAAGAGGGTGCAAAGCCCAGCGTTGCTCAGAGATTGCCTAGCCTAGCTTCAGGCTCTAATACTCTTTCTCGCCATTTGCGGACAGTGTAGAATGTGTATCATCCGTTATAAGGGTGTGTATGCCATGTAATGAACAGCCGTCAAGGATAGTCCTACCTTCAGGGACTGGATTCCATTTGCTTTTAGAGTTGAAGAGTTGAAGTTGACTATCGATAGAAAATCCGTCCTCCGAAGAAGCACAAGTGCGGCTTCAAAGGGTCCCACCGTTGCGGCTGTGCCTCTTTCTATGATTCGCGCCATTAATATTAACGTTAGGTAGGAAGGAATACATCACCCACCCGCCCATCTGATTTACTGATAAGGCTATCGATATTGATAGTGATGGGTGGCGGCGGCGAATCGCTGCCTCTCCAGGTTTCCTCCAGGAGGCCCGTGCATTCCCGTCCCCTCCCTTCTACCTTACAGTACTGTAGTAGTAGTACTCAACACCAGGCCTTGCATGTGCCATCGACGTACATGTAGTGCGACGCTGTGGCTGTTAGGACAGTGGCCCATCTCTCCCCCTAATCTGCTCACTTCTCCGTTCGGGGCGATGATCAGCGATTTGAAGGCGGCCCGTTTCTAACTCTTTAATTTTCTTTTCAGCGTCTCTACCACCGCCCAACAAAAAGACGGATGCCCTCTGCCAACTAGGGCATCCCACCTACAGAGAAGACGACCGAACGGAAGAACGAGTTCGACATCCTCTCCGGTTCCATGTGACACTGCGCACTACTTTTCCCATCCTCGAAATGTTTGCGGATTCTCCAAGCTCCTTACTCGACTTTGCATTCCCTCGGAGCAGAAGGAAGCCGACTTCGCATCTGTGCGGGCCCAGAGCGCCATAACCTGCCTGCCTATACTCGAATCGATTTCTGAGGATCTCCTTGCTGAGAGCCACTCAAGCGGCCACCATGCCTGGCCTTCCGGGTTAGTCCTATGAGAACCAAAACGCTTTCCACTCGGATCGACTAACGATCGTCCCTGTATAGCCTCGGTCGATCTGGATGAATGCATCTCCCGGTTATACAAGAAGGAGCTCTTGGCCGAGTCCGTTATCGAAGCAATATGCGCAAAAACGAAAGAGCTCCTCATGCGGGAGAGCAATGTGGTACACGTTCGAGCCCCCGTAACCGTGGTCGGTGATATACACGGCCAGTTCTACGATCTCATCGAGATCTTCAAGATAGGAGGCTGGTGTCCGGATACAAATTACCTATTCTTAGGTAAGTCTCTTGTCAGCCGGTGGTGGTGCAGCCCCCTCCCCTCGGACACACCTGCTAAGACTGGCCTTTGTTCCCAGGCGACTACGTCGACCGCGGCATGTTCAGCGTCGAGACGATATCCCTCCTCGTGTGCCTGAAGCTGCGATACCCGAACCGCGTGCACCTGATCCGCGGCAACCACGAGTCGCGTGGCGTGACGCAGTCGTACGGGTTCTACACGGAGTGCTCGCGCAAGTACGGCAACGCCAACGTGTGGCACTACTTCACCGACATGTTCGATTTCCTGACGCTTTCGGTGGTGATCAACGACCAGATCTTCTGCGTCCACGGCGGGCTGTCGCCGTCGATCCACTCCATCGACCAGATCAAAATCATCGACCGGTTCCGGGAGATCCCGCACGAGGGCCCCATGGCGGACCTCGTGTGGTCGGACCCGGACCCGGAGCGCGACGAGTTCTCGCTGAGCCCGCGCGGCGCGGGCTACACGTTCGGCGCGCGCGTCGTTAAGAAGTTCCTCGCTGTCAACGGCATGACGCATATCCTGCGCGCCCACCAGTTGTGCCAGGAAGGGTTCCAGGTCCTCTACGACGACCACCTGAGCACCGTATGGAGCGCCCCCAACTATTGCTACCGCTGCGGCAACATGGCCAGCGTCCTCGAGGTCAGCGACATGGGCGAGCGCTTCTTCAACGTCTTCGCCGCCGCCCCCGAGAATGACCAACACAAGGACGTCCAGCCCGGCGGAGAGAAGATGGCCGACGGGAACTCCATCCCGGATTATTTCTTATAGTGACGCCCGGAACACCATGGGTGGCGCGGAGCGTATTTTGTTACGTATGGATGATGATGATGGCGCAGTGGGTGTGTTGTAAAAATACCAATAAGAGGCAGCAAAGCCAGGGACGTTGACGAGATATTTAGTTTTAGATATTCAAAATACCCTCATTTCTTTTAGCACTTGTGATCCGCCTTGATTGCAGCGTTCATGTGTTCTTGAACCGTCATTTCTCCTAAAGGAAACTTTTCTACGTATTTATGCTCTTTTAATGCCTATCATAGCGTATAGCTCCTCCAACCTGGTAGATTTGAAACGTGCTTGTCTCATGCGAATTAAGTCCTGTCAGAAGGAGCTAAGCAGAAGCATCACATTGCATACCAACGCTTCAGCATCAGTGATAATGGTCAACAACTTTTGTATATTCATAGAGCCTGATTACCTAACTCGGAGGACTCGCAAATGACAAGAGATCCTCGAGCCTCCAGAGTGTGAATATTCATAGGACTCGGGCGGGAGGTCAGGGTCAAAGTCAAGTCAAGCGAAGGAGCAATCCCCAAGAAGAAAAACAAGGAGGGTAAAGCCCTTACCCAACCTGGTACCAGTGACTGAAACCAACCCTCCGCCGAGACAGAAACCTCAATCCTCCCTACCTAGGTAACCCTTCCTGCCAAGCCAGCGAAGACGGTGACTCATCTAATGCCCGTTGGCGAAACGACTAAACTCTTCCCCGGAGGGGACCAGAATCAAAATCAACCCAAATTCACCGCGGAAATTTGAGACTCGCCTGCCGTAATGCTCATCCATCATCATCGTCATCGTGCAAAATTCAGAACCAGGCGATGACCTCTCACCCCGCCATCGATCGAGATCCACCGCAAATGTACCCACACAAGCTAGGTCCTTCTTCCCGTGAGGCTCGTTTCGGAGACCTGCCGCCGAAAAGGAAAGGTCCCCTTCGGATACCCCCTAGAGGGCAAACCTAAGCAGGCACTTACCAGTCCTTGGAGATGTCGAAGCTCCACTCGAACTGCAGGTGAGTCTTCTTGTCATCGTCGACGAAGCTCGAGACGGCGTTGTAGTGGCCACGGGCCAACATGCCGGAAGGAGCATCTTCCTCTTGGACTAGAGACACCATGTATTAATATATCTGTTTCAATGTAACGAAGAGAGGTTACTCACATCGCTTGGTGTACAGAGGCTGCTTGTCAGTGTTGGGGGCATAGCTTCCCTAATTTCCCCCTCACGTCAGCTATCATCTCAGGAAAAATTACGTGAGAGGACGTGAGGTACTCACCAGCATCTCAGAATCCTTGCCGACCTTGATGCCCTTGCGCTTGACCACCTGGACGTACTGCAGGCCGCTGAGAATCTCGTGCTGGACCTTGAACGTGGCGACCATGGTAAACTTGGAGCCTTCCTTGATCTTGAAGGGCTTGTCCTTGAGCGTCTGCTCGCTGCCGGGCTTGGACAGGTCGATGGTGACGGGGTCGCGTCCGGGCGACTCCATTGTCAGCGACTGGATGATGCAAACGCGGGGGTCGTTGGGATCCGAGAGATCTTTGCCGCCACCGAGACCGAGGGACTGCTTGTATCGCTGCAGGGATTCGTCGTTTTCATCTAGAGTTTTCTTGTTAGGCAAGATGTGCTTCTCAGTTTTGAAATGTGAAATGACATCTTCTTGAGCTCGGGGGTTAGAAGAAGAAGGGTCTGCAGGGCTGCTCGTGACTTTGACTTCCTCGAAGTAGTGGATTCCAGGCAGGCCTCTACAAGTCATCTCAGGATCAAGACCCGAGTCAGATGAGGAGTCGTCATCATCGTCATCACCATGGTCTCGCTGAAACCAATTCATGAGGCGCTTCAGGGGGTTCTCACGAGTGGTGGCACGTCCACTTGGACCAGTGATGGTAGTAGTGGTACCAAATTGGGGAGTTTCCTGCTGAGAATGAGCAGTCGCGAAAGAGAAAAGGCTCTGTTGGACACTAGGAACTAAAGTTGTTGTATCTTGGGTACTAGGTCGACCATCCAGTTGAGAAGCAGCATTACCACTGGAGCTCAAACGTTGGAGAAATCGAAGTGAGCCAGTCATGGTAGTAGGCAGAGAGGAAGAGTTCGACTGGCTAGAGCCGCGAGGGGGGATGATTGGTGACGGAGACATGATATCAGCGTACGGATGAGCTGCTGCGGTGTCGTGCTTTTTTCGCAGATTGAAATTCGATGTAAATCGCCGTAGAGGGTGAGTGCCTTGAGGAGTAGGCAGATGGTGATGCAGATTGATGTTTGACGCAAATTTTCGTAGACGATGAGGTCCTTGAGCTGTAGCCTGGAAATCCGGAAGGGTGTGATGCTGAGGCAAACCCGGCAGGGGACGATGGTGAGGTAAATCCGGAAGGGGACGATGAATTGGCAGCTCCGGAAGAGGACGATGATGATCTGCCGCCGCTGAACCTTCAGGAAGAATGTTCGGGGTCGATGCGATTTTTCGAAGCGCCCTGGTCAACCTGTCACGGACAGCATTGGGTGACTGGGCATGAGATGGACCCGCGTTCTTGCGAGGATTGTCCATTGTGGGCAGTGCGTAAACAATGGGCTGAAGGAGGAGTGCCGACGTTAAGGTTGAAATCGATATCGTCAATATGCGCAAGAAGCCGTCGACGATGTAGAGGAAATTGATGTCGACATGTAAGATGTCGCCAACAATATGTCAGGAAGTTGAGCAAGTCGACAACAATGTGGTGAAGAAGTCGACGACGGGGTTATTGACAAATTGCCAGGACTGAGCATAAAAAAGGTCGTCGACATGTGCTCAAGGAACTGCCCACGATATCCAACCTTGCTGGCAGATAGGATCCCAAAGTGCACCACCAATGGTATAAGAGGCGGAACAGAATTGAATAATAGCCGTTGCCTCATCGCCCCTCAATAACCCTTTTCCCATACGCATTGGAAACCGAAGGCAACCGACATTTCCACAGATCTGAGATCAGGACCGCCAGGACCCGTGTTGCACCTCGAGATAAGTTGCTGACTAAAGGGCAACACCGGAGTCGCGCAGCCCGCACGCTGAAGGACTGTGAAACTTTCCGGCATATCGCAATACGCTTTCCCAGCAGTACAGTGAAGCCCTGGAGGATATGGCTTCCTATATGCTGCATTTTCCGGGTGCCGGATGGCAAACGATGAGAGCCCCTTAAACGGTCGAAAGCCCTCGTGGAAGCAACCACGCCATTCACATCCACCTTGCGAGCCCGAACAGCCCTTCCTAAGCATCTCGCACAGTCGATTCTGTCGCGCCAAAACGGTGCACTCCTGCAACTTACCCTGCCTCCCAAACATGGCAACTACACAGCACCTAGGGCAGGACGTCCGCGAGGTCTTAACTGTGCATGTCCCTCACCTGGCCACGTTCTGACCAGGCTACGATAGCTAAATGCCATTGAAACAATAGTGTGCAGTGAATTCACGACGGGAAGGGCCAGACTATGTCAAAGGAAGAAAAAGTCTACACACCCATTTTCTGGTACTCTGCCAGGCTCTGCTTGGGCGCCGAGAGCTTATAGCCCTGGGTCTCCTCAGGCATCGTATCCTCATCGTGGGAAGCCATGGTTAACAGTAATTAATAATGATTCCGGAAAGAGTCGATCGATCGTAAGGGAGGATCCGGCTTGAACTAAAGCAAAATGTCACCAACTAGGACAATGAAGGTCTAGAACGATGGTATATATCTGGAAGAAAGTCAGAACTGGCGGTGATGTTTCCTATTTCTAGGTGTGTTTATGTGGGGCAACGTCTCAGGAGGCGCTTGAGGTAGTAGTTTTTTGTGGGGGGGTGGAATGGCCTCTAGGCTCTTGTGAGGGGTGGGACTGAGGGGTTCAAGAAGATAACCTGTCACTCGCTGCATGCAGGTCGACTGTTGGCTGACAGCTGTTGCTGTCTATGGTCCAATTTGATTGATTCGTTCTTGTTATCACGATCCTGATCATTGGGTAGCGAAAGGTCTGATGTTAGGTACGAATAGATATGTAGGTATTCACGGCTAAAGGTGCAGTTTCAAAGAAAAGGAGAACAAAGACATCATGATACATAACTCCTAGCTACCTTCCTAGGTAATTAAGCACTTGATGAATGTCCATAAAAATCGCCCAAGAGAGTAAGTAAGGTATGGGAAAGCAAGACAGATGATGGTCTGAAAAAATGCAACAAGTTAATAATAAATCATGAATCGACTGTTCTCTTGTAGTGTGATCGAGTCAGGGAGAATGGTCACATTCTCTCAGCTCTATATATAAGACGACAGGGCTAAAGGGAAGGGGCTTAGATGACATAATTCCTACAATATGCATGTGTGAAGTAGCTGTTTGCAATGACGCCCGTGGACCTTGGCAATTCTATGGATTAGCTAACTCCACGTAAATTTAGCAATCATGCCTTGAAGGATATCAGGACTGAAGTAGTATAAAGCTCTATGTAGTAGTATGTAGTTGGGTTAATAGTCATATGTGTGCCTACCTCAGATGCAGCATGAAGTGTTAGCAAAGAACCAGCAGAAGAACTTCGTAGAGCGATCATTCTATTCGTCAAATCCACCTACAGTGGTAAGCTTACAGTTATCAGGGCTGTCAGGTATCATCAATACCTACAAGCACAGGCCACCCCTAAGAGCTCGGCTCAAGCTTGGTGTCATCACCTCAATGATTTAATTACCACGCGTCTAAATTAAGGCAGTCCTAGACAGTGCTAGAAAGCCAGACAAGCCGACTATATATACCGTGCATGGCCTCCCTTCCAGAAGCTCCACTAATGTCTAAATGGAGGATATCTTAAATAGTGTAACAGCCAAATTAGGTTGCATTAACGAGTGCTTAATTCTCGAGAGGAGTTGAAATCAATCTCGTCGGGGATTGGTTGTCACGCTTTGATTGGAAGTAAACCCGGAAAATTGGGGCCAACTGACCCAATTTCGCGACGGCACCAATACCGCAGCTCCCCCAGACTCCCAGACGGGCCCCCTGTATATACCGACATAGGTAGGTCGGGTATCTCGCTCGTGTCCTTTTCCAGCAAAGCTCTCCATCAGTCCTTCCTGTCCAACATCGTTTTTGACAGAAAACCCGCTTCAGCCCTCCAAAGACCCAGCGATACTTTTGCGCCTGGAGACCTGTGGTCGCACCGAGTAACTCATCAAAGATCTTGATTATAATTCCTTGTTTTTCCTATTTTCTCTGAATTTTTGCCTGAAATATCAACTTTCCGGCGCAGCCCTTTTTTTTCCTTATTACATATTTCCTTAGGTTGAAGAGTAAGTTGTGACCCAACAAACCCACTTGCCAGACTCGCGCACTGCTTTTCGCGCTTCTCTCGCGCTCATCGCCATCTTTTCCGCGCCTGCACCTCTCAAATACCTATGATCGCGATTCGATTCTATATGCTAACTCATCCTTAAGCCGCTCATCAATTGTGCAGCTCTGCTTTAAAGAGTTTTAATACATTATCGAGTCAACGGGCGCCTGTCTGCGGTCGTCGGTCGTCGACTCTCCTGATCCAGCCGCATTTCGTAACACTTTCAAACCTGGTCTACCACAATGGCTTCCCTCCGACAATTACCCAAGAAGCATAACCCCCTCATGACGGAGGACATACCACCATGTACTACTTGAGCATCTCTTATTAACATTGGACACTGGAAGCTGACCTTCGCTGCAGATGCGGAATTGGTCGCGCGCCGTCGTCTAGGGCAAACTCAGCTAACCCCTAAGATGGTGGCTGCTGGTGCTACGGGCGACGTGGATCCGTCAAGTCTCGGCGTCTTTGACTATGCGCATCTTCGAGCTCCTCTACCAAAGGGTATTACGTCGGGAATCTTCAAGTCGTCGCCCAACTCCTACTTCTTGATGCGCCGCAGCCAGGACGGATACGTGTCCGCGACCGGCATGTTCAAGGCGACGTTTCCCTACGCCGAAGCTATAGAGGAGGAAAATGAGCGGAAGTACATCAAGTCACTCCCGACTACGAGCCCGGAGGAGACGGCCGGAAACGTTTGGATTCCCCCAGAGCAGGCCTTGGCTCTTGCCGAAGAGTACAAGATCTCAACCTGGATTCAAGCTCTCCTTGATCCCACAGAAATCGCCGTCACCAATGCTCCCGACAGCCCGCCTAAGAAGATTACGGCGCCGCCTAAGTTCGATGGCGTTCCTACTTCGCAACTGCTCCTAGCGCCTCTTACGCCGTCGTCGGTTCCGCGTAGCACGCGTAGTCGTCGCTCAGCTAGTCCCTCCAAGAAGCGTTCCATCGCGTCCCCGCGGAAACGGTCTACCAAGCTGTCGGCCTCGCAACAGCATAGCACTGAAACATCCGCTAAAGAGGGAGCCGAGCGCCTCACGAACGGTACTAAGACAGACGATGAAGCTTCAGTGGCTGCTACTGAAGAGGTGTCTATCAAGACAGTTGAGAGGGAGCCCCCGGTCGTGTTTGCCCCAATCGAGGAGGAACCTAAGGTCCAGATTAGGTTCGGTGAAGAGGTGGCCTTCCAAGACGGTGTTGAGGTCAAGAACAGTGCCGTAGAGGTCGACCTTCCCTTTGCCCAGCAGCCCAGCCCTGAGGAAGCACAACGATTGATCGAGGAAGCGAGGGGGATGGTGGAGGCTGCGCGGGATGCGGCCGAGGCCGAGGCTTCTGACAACAAGAGTAAGCGCAAAGTCGACGAAATGGCGACCGGCGAGGACGAGGATGAGGAAGGTGAAGGCGATTCAAATGATGAAACCTCGGCGGGGCCCAAGTCCAAGAAGATGAAGACGGAAGTTCAGTTAAGAAAGGAGCGCGTCCGGAATCGGGCATTGGTCGGCCTCAGCGCTACCCTTGCGGTTGGGTATGTTGGCGGTCCTTTGTCGTATTGGAACCAATACTAACGTCCCAGTAGTGCTCTAATCCCATACGTTATGGGCATATTCTAGTTGGCGGCACCGCTCTATATGTCGATGCCACGCCATCACCTCGGTTCTCAGCCGCGAAATCATGAGAAGTCATGCAGTCTCACGGCGTTATTACCAGGATTGTTTTTTGAGAAGCTCGGTAGTCGCGAGTCTGTTTCACATACCCTGACAGTTGGGTTAGACCGGCTGTTCACATTCATATAAGGCTATACAAGATAGCTTCTGTATACACCAACCCCTTTCATCACCATTTGGCGGCTGCAGAGACTCGCGCAGCGAGGAGCCGGGCGAAATCATAATGAAGAAGAATATCACTCGTTCCTACAAGAGGCGGCTGGACTTGGTCATCGACTTCCACGCGACGGCTACGCCTCAACGCCTTCCCGAACGATGAGGTCTCTATGTTATACCAAATATCCGCATGCAATAACTCCGTTCCCCAACGCAACGTATGTGGTCCAGTTTCTAGGGCACAGCAACTAACTAGCTGGTTCGGATGCTTTACGAGAGATATAAAAAAAGTACAAAAAAGGGTGAACCGTTTGTAAATCATGGCGCTCTATGCATGTAATCCACGATCCGCACCTCGTAGTTAACTACTGATGTAGGAGCAGAAGCGAGCTTAATTGGCCAGGTTGAAAGACGAAACTGCCCACAACTACCGCCTCCTCCGCTCTCCTAACCGAAATTAGATGGTCTAAGCTTCACCGCCTCATTCTCCAAATTTTCTACTTGAAAATCTCGTTTCTTGCCAGCTCAATTCCCTTCTTCAGAGGGATTCCAATCTAGCAATTCGATCTCTTCCAGACATACTAGAAAGGTGTGGCCTAGGATGGAAATGGCTCGGCATCTCCAGATATTGAGATGATCAAGCTTGTCAAGCAACGTGCTCGAGTGCAGTCAATCTCACGATGAAAGGATGATTGGCCGCTGATTCCCCTGTTCAGTTGGCAACTGAATGCAGGTGCAAATCTGCCTAGAACCGGCAATGGCCGGCTTGTTTCGGTTATGCGGATAAGCTGCACTTGCTACCCCGCGACTAGCCACGACCATTCACCGACGCTCTTCGCCGCCTGCTATTATATACGCTCCTCATATGCAGCTGAGCGCGGCACCAAATCATCGGCGAGTGTTGTCTAGCCCGGCTGGTATTCTCCGGATCTGCTGTTCATGATGGTGGCATCTTCGATGGCATGGGGCCTGTTCCGCGCCCAGAGACGGACTTTCTCCTCGACAGCGAGGCGGCTGCAGACTTATGGCTTTATCGGTTTGGGCCAGATGGTACGGTTCGGGTCTCAAAATATGAAATGTCACGTTCCCAGCTAATAGACTTGTTGCATAGGGTTACCAAATGGCCAAGAACCTCCAGTCTAAGCTTCCACCCAGCGACTCTATCCAGCTATTCGATATTAACAAAGATGCAATGCGTCGGCTATCAGACGAGATGCAAGAATCTCAAGCCGGCGGTGCTACCGTTCACCTTGCGGAAAGCGCAAACGAGGCTGCTAGAGAAGCGGTATGTATTCATTACACTTCGTGCTCCCTTCATTCCTCTTCAAATGATGAGTATGTTCTATCTATGATCTAAGTTGGGGCCGGTTCGCCGGTCTTGCCGTGATTATCACACCATTTTAAAGCCAATCCTCTGAAGCCAATACTATCACTCTCGACTCAGTATTCTTGCCATACAGTCGCATTTGTCCGGACTAACATGTGACAGGACACGGTCATTACAGTGCTCCCAGAGCCTCAGCACGTTAAGGGTGTCTATGCCGAGTTATTGTCATCAGACCTGCCAAAAAAGAGCAGGATATATATCGACTGCTCAACCATAGACCCTTCCTCGTCACGTGATGTTTCTAAGTCGGTGGTGTCGGCCGGCCAAGGGCAATTTGTCGATGCCCCGATGTCCGGCGGTGTCGTGGGTGCTAAGGCGGGAACACTGACCTTCATGCTGGGTGCCCCCGATGAACTCGTACCGATCATCGAGCCCATCCTTCTGAGGATGGGAAAGCGAGTGCTGCATTGCGGTGCTCAAGGGACAGGCCTGAGCGCCAAGTTGGCCAATAACTACCTGCTCGCCATCAACAATATCGCGACGGCCGAGGCCATGAACCTCGGCATCAGGTGGGGTCTAGAGCCTAAGACGCTTGCGGGCGTCATCAACGTCAGCACGGGCCGGTGCTGGCCGAGCGAAGTAAACAACCCCGTGAAAGGGGTCGTCGAAAATGCGCCCGCCAGTCGGGACTACGCCGGAGGCTTCGGCATCAGCTTGATGAAGAAGGATCTCAAGCTTGCCATTGTAGCCGCCGAGGAGGCTAAGGCGAGGCTGGCACTAGGTTCCCGTGCCAAGGAGGTGTATGAGGAGGCAGAGAAAATGGAGTCGTGTAAGGGGAGAGACTTCTCCGTCATATATAGGTACCTAGGCGGACGAGAATGAAGCTGTTGGGACCCACTATGACCAGATCCCCTGAAATGTACCCGACTGGTGTGATTCGTATATCTGGTAAATGACATAATCTTGGTTATGCATAATCAGGGGCACTAGCTTTCATCCTCTAATGCGCCATAACTACCTAGGCATCCTACCCGCGAACAAAGCCCCCCATCACTAACTCCCTACCTGGGTCACGGTGACCTTCGCTCCGTCAAGCAGCTCAATAATGGCTACTCGATAAGTATGGAAGCAGTTACCCACCATAGGCGTCGCCCAACAAGATGAACGTGTCAAACTCCTTCGCATCCATGAATGTATTAGACCTCACAGGACGATCTCTTCCCGGTCGCCACAAATCGCAAGGCCGAAAACAAGAGCAGCGCTCGCGACGTCCCGGCGCCAACCGCCCCGAGGAATAACGTATGTGTGTTTGTACACGTGTCGACGAGCGGGCTGCCGGTCTGCCTTCGTTTCGTCGCTGGCTGAGATTCCGGCCGGCGCTGCTGGTGGCTTCTTAGCGGGGGGTTCTTGCCTTACTGTGGGAGACTATTTATGCTTAATTAGCAGTCTCACCGGGAGAGTACAGGCGAGGACCTGGGATGGCTTCTTATGCAGGAGAATTCCCGTTGTTATGGGCACCACGGCCCAAAGCGGAGATATATGTATCACCCTGGAAGGGCACCGTGGGGGTCGGGGGGTTTCGCTGTGCCGTGGCACACTTAACCTGGAAATTACACGTACCTACACCACTTTAAGGCTGACTACACCATGTCTATCCGGGGGGAACTTGGCGGATGCGGGTCCGGCTTCGACTTGGAGTTTTCTCCTGAGAAGGGGCCTTGGCTTTCTTCTGCTTCTTCGCTTTTGATTGGCGTTTTATGATTCCTTTGGCGTGCGTCGAAGGCTGGTCCGAGTCGATTACCGGCGCGCATTTTCCCGCTCATGATACCCAGCATCTCCCTCGACTTCGTGAGAGAAGTTGACGGCAAATTCGTATGCCTCGCAAAAGTTGTCACCGTCTTGCGAAACCGGGCGTAAGATCCTTGCTGCCGACGCGGATAACATTGAAGACAGCGTCGTGGAGACTCAGGCGGAAGTGGACACATTGGCCCAGGGAACGGGGAGAGGTCGGAACATTAACGACGCAGTCAAATTTCATATCCGTGCTTTTGCGGCTTGCGACACCTCTAAAGATAAAGAGTAGTGTGCACGGATTCTTCTAGCTTTTTAGGTACTCGATAGGTGTGACCTGCAATCACCTTCAAGTCTTCTTCGCGGTCTTTCTTGGGTCAGGCTATGTCACAGAAAATGGTGAAGTACAGAGTGGAAGGCAGAAGAAGCAGCCTAGCAGGTTGTTCGTAGTATAGATAGTGAATAGATGGCCATTAATGCCTAACTTCTCCTAGCTATTTGGGGACGAAGCCCTCTACACATATACAAGAAGGGCCCTGGCTGTGGGTCGCTAGGGCCCAGAGAGGGGGGTTCACATTATCTCCTGACAGGCTTTCGTACCACGGCGTTGTTAGCCGGCGGCTTCGCATGAGCCGATCTCGGACTCAATGTGGTACTTTGGGTATCATACGGACCTTACGAGTTAAAGGGGGTCGAGACATGTAGATATTAAGAAGGTATTTCAATGTCTCTTTTCGTTTTGAGGACCGATGAGATATGAACCACTGACCACTCATATGAAAGATTGCCTCCAATTCTTATTACTGCTGAGAAGGAGGTACAAGTCGTTCTCTTATAGAAAATAATTAAGATTTCCTATTAACTAGAAGTGTATCATCGCAAATGGACGCCTGGTATAGAAGGAAAAGGAGAAGCGCAGATGCAGGCCCCGAGTCCGAGTCCGGCGGCACCACAAAGATGAACAACTTGCGGCCGGGCGGAAGCAAAGCGAAAAGAGGGGGAAATATATAGCATTGTTCCAAGTAACCAACCGTCTTAAGCAGACATCCTTAGTTTCGATAAATTTCTTTCCCATGTGCTCTTTGGATCTACTATGCATAAAGAAGCCTAGGAACGATGTGATCGAGTTCTCCGCTAACTTGATACGGGTCGTTAAAAATCGCTTTGAAATTGGCTTATACATGTCATGATGCTTACTTCCCGCACCATCTTATAGCCATGCCCAAGCATAAAAGCTGCTTAGTTGTAAAGTTCCAGGAGTCAAAAGCGGTTTATTGAAGACGTGCCCTGATATATATTTCATGTTCTCAAGAACCCCAACTTAACACTTTGGCATTTCCACATATAACCTAGTACACATGCGTATATATGCATCACTTCATTCTTTCCCGCGTCAACCCATATTTACACGGTGCAGAACATCCGGGTCGGTCACTTCTAGGGCGACGAAATCAAGCCCAAGCATAATGCACACAGCAACACCGCTCCGCCAGGCCAGCTATCTCTCAAAGACTCGAGCATGTGTCTTAACAATATTGGAAATTATTTTATATGCCGTAGCATTATTAAAGCACTCTTGCAATTATTAAAGTTCCTTATGCCATCGGAAGAGCTCTACGTAGGAGTTTTATATGCTTCCTGACGCTGTTCCATTCCTTGCAGCCTTACTCATGGCCCACGTTCCAGGAGGACAGCCGAGCCTCCATTTGCATGTGTTGAGTGAGAATACCCGAGGAGCAGAAAAGTCTAACTACATAGCCAGAGCCACCTATGCGGGAGTTTCGTTAACTTCGGTGAAGCTGCGTGGTCTGTGTCTCTTAACCTAAATTTCTGGCTATAAGCTTCAGAGGCGCAGATAAGGACAATAAGAATTCTTTTGGGTGGTCTAATTACAATTTTACCTGCCACCCTCTTGCAGTGCCTCCAAGGCCGAAACCTAATCCATCATTTCCTCCAGCTATGCTGCTGGGGCACTCCGGTTCCCAGCGAGAACATACAAGTTTACATCGGATTAAGGGGTATACCCCTACTCTTGTAAATGCCACTCTTTCACCCACTCATTCTTTCTCATGCTTACACTTCGCTGAAGTTTTCAATTGGGAAACGCATTGCGGCGTACGTATAGTGAAGAGTCGAGGCTCTTTTAGTCGACTCTTAAGGGTCTTCAACTCCCGTGTGAGAACCAAAGACCCTGACAGTTGAATATAAAGTTTGGACAATGCATTACCTTATCCTCCGGGCAATTGCTCCTTGGAGAACCATATTTAAGTTCGCTCGAACAAACCTTACATGGGATCAATTCCTTTGATGACCGTCGTGTGCTCCGCGGGCCAATAAGCAGCTTTGCTTAGGCCCATACCTCGTTGGATGAATGGTAATTTGTCGATGATCTCAGCAATACTACGAGAAATAAACATCGGCCCTCGTGTTCTCGAAAAAGAATGGCGAGAGCTTCGCCGGATTTAGCTGCAGCGAGTTCAAGGGAAGGGGGGGTGTCGGAGGGAGGAGCGTAGGTTGCAAGCGATGCTGCAGAAGGAACGAGGCACGGCCGAGGCGGGGATCATAAAGTTAACGGCCACGACCGGGATATCATGGTAAATTGTTGAACCTTGACAGCTGCTCGGCGTATATTTAAACAAGCAACGCTAGCCGCTATTTGGAAGGCTTCTCACCCGACGTCTCTCCTCTTCCAGTCGCGGGGATAGACAAGACGGGTTGATATCAGGACGGAAAGACGCAGGCAAGACAGTATGGGCCCGGAAACGAATTTTTGGACATGCCACCAGGTCAGCAAGCGCTGCCCCGTCGAGGCCACTGTTTTGGGCTACTATCCAGACTTCCGCATCAATGCATTCTTGGCCGCTGTATTCGGACTCTGCATGCTGGGCCATGCCGTCACTGGCATATGGAAAAGGACATGGGCGTACTCTGGGTTTCTGGCGGCCGGTTGTGGTCTTGAGCTCGCAGGTGCGCTAGTACTCCGTTCTCGTGGCCATGGTGCCTCTCCATGGCCCGATGACAGAACCTCTCAGTGACGAGCTCGCTGACTCTTCATTCGCGGAACTAGGATACGTAGCGCGAACGCAGCTGTCGAACAACCCCTGGAACAAAGCTGCTTTTCAGACACAGATTTGCGCCATCATCATCGGCCCTACTGTTATCTGCATTTCTCTGTACCTGACTCTGAAGCACTTAACACTGGCCGTTGATCCGTCTCTCTCGCGGCTCCCTCCGGCGCTGTACCCTCGAGTCTTCGTCCCCGCGGACGTCTCGTGTCTCATCCTGCAAGCTATTGGCGGCGGGCTCGCGGCAGGTGCTCGTTGGGACAAGACTAGATGGTTGATAAACGGAAACCGGTTGATCATTGCGGGTATCTCCCTTCAATGTTTGGTGCTAGGGCTATTTGGATCCCTGTGCCTGGAGTACTACTGCAGAGTCAAGAGACATGTAAAGGGCAACGTCCACCTTGAGACGCAGGCAGTATGGGGTGATAAACGGTTCCGCAAGTTCTGCTATGCCCTCCTAGGAGCCTACATCGGGATCATGATCCGATGCCTTTACCGGTAAATTCCAGCTACCGATTCGCATATGAGATAGGCTGTTACGTAAACTTGACAGAGGACGTAAGCTGACTAACCGTTCGCAGTATTGCTGAGATGGCTCGCGGCTGGGGAAACGAAATCATGCGGGATGAGCCCTCGTTCATCGTACTCGAAGGCTTGTAAGTTATCCTCTCCGAACTATATTGCGCGTCTCGCTGACTCGGAAATAGCATGATACTTATCCCTGTCATCGTGCTGACGCTGTTCCCGGCGGGTGTCTTTTTCCCAGCTTTGGCGAAGCCGCGCAGCGACGAACGCAGGAAGAACGCCGACGAACCTAAAGAATTGGGCGATTCAAAAACTTCTGCCTCGAGAGGTCATACGTTGCTAAACTGGCCGGGTCTGCTGCAATGATCGAATCACAAGCAGCTCGCTGCCAAGTGGCTCGGCGGATAGCGTTGAAGGCGGAATACTAACGAGCATGGTGATACGACTCTGGGTCGTCTGTCTCTCACGTGGATTGCGACTTTCCATGAGGAAGGAGGAGTGAAAAAGAAATCACTTCTGACACGATTCTCCTCTAGGGAAACCCCCCATTATCTCGTGAACCATGCGAATCCTTTTCTTGATACGTCTGCATCGTCATTACTCAGCAACAACCCAAGGGACAGTCTTTGACCCTACTGAAGAACTGCCGGTGTAAGATTGATATTGAATGTTGTATTTTATTTGCCAGCAGACAGAATATGTCATCCATGTTACGTACAGTCTCTTACCACGGGCATATCACGCGTTTCACCATGCTGTATTCGGTTAACGACTTCCAAATTTGTGGCCAAATATGTGACTACTGGCCTAGGTTGATCCCTCCGCACCAGGACCGAACTTCGGATATGCGGCACCGGCGAGCGGTATACTTATGGGCCCCTGATCCACCCTCCCCCAAGCTTTATGTAAAATCCACTCGGTATTCTGAGCATAGAACATCGGATATTGTGAATTACACGCATGTCCCAGTCTCAGTAAATTTTGGGCACCAAATCTAACAACTTCCCACCATGACCGAAGTCGTCCTTCCCGAGCCATTTGCGAGTATCCCGAGGGAGAAGTTCCTCTTCGGCCCGTCGCCGATCCAGGCCCTGCCCCGCATATCACATGCCCTCGGCGGCAAGGTGCAGGTCTTCGCGAAGCGCGAGGACTGCAATTCCGGTCTGGCGTTCGGTGGGAATAAGACACGGAAGCTCGAGTGAGTTGAGTTCGGAGTTCAGACTCCAACATTAACGCCGGGACCTATCCTATCCCAACCCCCCTCATACACACGGGCACACACTGGCAAGATACCATGTAGTTCGGAACGGCAAGAGGATGCTCCCCGTCCGTTACTAACTGCGCTTCGGCTAACGCCTCCCTGCCCTCCCCAGGTACCTGGCCGCGGAGGCCCTAGCGCAGGGCTGCGACACGCTCGTCAGCATCGGCGGGGTGCAGTCGAACCACACGCGGCAGGTGGCGGCGGTGGCGGCGAAGCTGGGGCTGCGGTGCGCGCTGGTGCAGGAGAAGTGGGTGCGGTGGGAGGACGCGGGGTACGAGCGCGTGGGCAACATCCAGCTGGCGCGGCTCATGGGGGCGGACTCGCGGCTCGACCCGTCGCCCTTCGGCATCGGGCACAAGGAGACGCTGCGGGGCCTCGACGGCGAGCTGCGCGGCGCCGGGCGCAAGCCGTACTACATACCCGCCGGCGCGTCCGACCACCCCCTCGGCGGGCTCGGGTTCGCGCGCTGGGCCTTCGAGGTCGAGGCCCAGGAGCGCGAGCTCGGCCTCTTCTTCGACACCGTCGTCGTCTGCGCCGTCACGGGCTCCACCTTTGCCGGCATGGTCGCCGGCTTCAGGCTCGCGCAGAAGACCAACGGCTCGCCGCCGCGGAGGGTCGTCGGCGTCGACGCCTCGGCCACCGTGAAGCAGACCTTCGACCAGGTGTTGCGCATCGCCAAGGCCACGGCCGTCAAGATCGGCCTCGAGGAGGGGGACATCACCGAGAGCGATATCATCCTCGATGACAGGTACCACGGCGGTGTCTACGGGGTGCCCGATGAGAGGACCATCGAGGCTATCAGGTTTGGCGCGCGCACGGAGGCGTTCATCACGGACCCTGGTAAGTGTAGAATTCTCTCCCGAGTTCAAAAGAGGCCCCCTTATCTTCTATTTTTGTACATATCTCCGGGCTCATGCCTGAGGAACGGATCCAAATGGACCCCCTTACTGGCTGATATGGACGCCAGGCTAATTGTGGCTTCTCGTAGTGTACGAGGGGAAGAGTCTGGCGGGGATGATGGACATGATCCAGAAAGGAGAGATCCCCGAGGGCAGCAACGTATTGTACGCGCACCTCGGTGGTCAGCTGGCGCTCAACGCCTACTCGGCCATCCAGTGAGGGTTTCTTTCAGGTGGTAATATAAAATTGATAAGCCGAATTACGTATGGAAGTATATACGGGTAGGTTCACAGTAACCATGAGATAATATGCGATCATAGACCATTATATACGGTATACGCCCGATAAAATACCGCATGGCGTATCTCTCGTATTTCTCTAACCCGGCTACTACAATGCTTCCACAAGTCTCCCGCTTCCATCATGTCTCCATATGACCCCAACCTCAACGCCATTATTATGCAAAATCCACAGACCATCACGACTTGAGGAAGCCCTCGAGCTCATTCGCCTCGTCATCAGACGATTCCTCCTCTTCTTCCTCCTCCTCCTCTTCTTCTTCTTCGTCGTCGTCGTCTTCCTCTTCTTCGCATGCCTTCTCCCCGGCGGTCTCCTCGTATTCGCTTTCCTCCTCCTCCTCCTCATCCGCATCGCCCTCATCGTCCTCCTCATCGTCCTCCGCAAGCCAGTCGTCCAGCGTCATGGCGCCGGCGCCGTTCCTCTTACCCTTACCCACTGCCGGCGGCGGCGGTGCATCGCCCAGCGCCTCCACGGCGGGTATGACGGCCCTCCTCTCGTCGCCGCCGTACTCGCGGGCGTTGTGCCCGGCGTCCTGGTCGCGGAGCCTCGGGTCGGGCTCGCTGCCCTCGGGGACCCAGTCGGGCAGGGGCTCGTAGCCGCGGATGCCGTGCAGGCCGGCGGCGGCCTCGGCGGCGAGCACGAGCGACGAGGAGCCGAGGGCAAGCCCGCGGCGCGTCTCCGAGGGGCTCGGCGCCTGTGGCGCGGGCTTGGGCGCCAGCAGCATGAGGGTGGCGAGCTGCGGCACGCCGAGCAGCGCCTTGTAGAGACGGGCGCGGTCGCGCAGGTCGTACGACGTGTCGTAGCGGACAAGCAGGAGGACATAGTTCCACAGCCGGGCCACCGGGTGCTCGTCCGTTATCGGCGGCGGCGGCGACGGGGGCGGTGCCTCCCCCTCCGAGCCTACTTTGTCGGACTCTTGCGCCGCCTCGGTTTGTCTGTTGATGTGGTGGAGGTAGACTTTGGCCGCGAGCAGCACGATCTGGCGCTTTGCGATCTCGGACTCGTCGGTGAACCCCTTGAGAAGGATTCGTAGTACGTCGGCGGCGATGTTGTTCTCCCCACCAATACCAGCAAATTCACCCACGAGCCAGATGATCGTTGCGCGTGCCTGCGGATCTGTCGCGGAGTCAAGGTTCTTCGCTAAGCGCACAACTGTTCCCATATGCGCATCCGGATCTTTCTGGATGAGATGCCGGATCACGGTGAGAGACTCAGCAGCAAGTGTCCCGTCTAAGCTGGTTATTTGCCCCAATAGGAGACGCATACAGCGGGGTGCGGTGGCCGGATCTGCCAGCGCACAGCGACCGATGGCTCGCACCGCCTCGCGGACGAGCGCCTTATTCGAGCCGCGCGAAAAGTGCTCGAGCTCATTTAGGATGAGACTCTTGGTGTGTAGGGGGCTGTGAGGGAAGATGAGAGTTAGGACTTCGAGTTTAAGTTCCCACACGGCAGCGCTATCTGTCGCGCGGACGAGGAAGTGAGAAACGTATTTGACGAAGGAGGCCGGCTCAGTTAGACATATAGAGACGATGTTGTAAAGAGCAATTTGTTGTATATCTTGGGCTCCTCGAAGTAAGGCGACCAGGGGGCCAACGGCAGCCTTGACGTACTCGGTCGTGCCAAGGTCAGCGTAACAACGTGCCACTGCGACGACAACACCAGAGTTCCTACTCTGTAGGAGCGGCCTGACCCCGTTAAGCAGAAGGGTGAGATCAGGATCTAGAACAACGACCTTCTCGCCATCGGGTGCAGGTTCTGATCCGCTTTCTCCGTAGAAGTCCTGAAGGTCGGCTGACTTGTCTTTCGCCTTGGCGGTGCGTGTCCGTCTCGGGAAGCATTTCCGGGCATAAACGGTCATCATCCTCAACGTCGCGAGTTGACTCCATTCGTCCATATCCACGATCTTCTTGATGAGACTCCTGTAATGCTTATGGATCAAGTCAATGCGGTCCGGGCAGATCTCCATGAACGCGGAGACGGCAGCACCGGCGACGAAGTATTGCCTGTCTCCCAGAAGCGTCGATAAGTACTCGAGGAGCTGAGGTAGAGTACTCGGCTCCAACCGGTAACATTTCGGTATCGCGAGCGCAGCTGCCTTGCGCACGTGAGGAGACATGTCTCCGACCCCTTTCTTGATTGCCAACGACACGATCTGGCTGATTACGGGAACTCGGATGCCGGACATAGTGCGCAACGCCAGGGCTCGCACCTGGGGGTTCGTATCGGAAAGGGACTTCTGGATGGTATTGATGGAAAGCAAGGCCATGTCGGGTTCTTGCTCGGCATGGTTGATAAGATATATGTACACGAGCTTCTTGATCTCGAGATTGGGCGACGCGACATTTTTGACGACGGAGGAGAAGAATGGTAGGGTCCGTTGTTCACGGTACATCATCTTCGCGGATAAAAAGGTCAGCTGGTGCTTCAGGCAACGGACCAAATAGATGTGGTATTCGTACAGAGATGACCCGGCGCAGTCCATCAAGCACTTCGCGATCATTACGACTGTCTAGGAGTTTTTTGAGTTGAACCGTGGGTAGAGAGCGAGTCGAGGTGCTTCGTGAACCTCGGGCAGCGTGGGCGGCATCCAGCGTAAGCTCCCGAGCTTTGTCGCATGACGGAATCAGCACACCAAACGTCGTCTATTGGGGGACATATAAGTCTCTTACCACTCTCAAGTAGAGTAGATATCCGAGATATCGACTCCATTTTCGCTATGTTGAGCGAGCAAGCAGCCCAAAGTGGCTGTCGCGTGATAGAGGCTACGGAATTTGGAGTGACGTCGCTTAGTACAGTATGGAATTGTAGGCGCTGAGGGCCGAGCGAGAAAAGGGACGGTGAGACTGACTCGGAGCTTTGGCGGGGCTGGCCGAGCCCTGCTGTACAGTATTGTAATTGTGCTAGTTACTTATCCGCTGCGGAGGGGCACACTGGCCGGCCGTCCAGCGCTGTGGACTCGGGGGGGTCAAAGACAAGGAAGTAGGACATACCCAAAATCTGAAGTGTAGATACACTTAATTTGAAATCTCTATGGAATAAAATATTATGATTTTTGCCTAATTTTGAGTAACGTAGGTATTAATGTCATCACCTTGAAACTGCAGGCACGGCTTAGTTCCAAGCTAAAGCAGCACAAGTCAACACAGTTAAAGAATCTGGTCATGCCACCCAGCGTACAAGTATACAGTTAATGAACATTTCCTGATCTCAACTTTGAAAAGCGAGTTATGATATGAACAGGAGACATGAAGTGAAGCCATAGAGCGTCCTGAAAATTCTGCGCCTCATCATTCATGTCTCCATCCTGTACCTTGCTCTCACCAGCACTACCATCCGAGCTCCTCAGCTACGTCTTGGACCACCACGCACACCCCACAACCCTGATCATATGTTCCCCGCGATCGGACTTCCTCGCATCTCTCGCCGAGGAGTTCGGGAGCGATGGCGTAGCGTCAAATCGCGACCTCGATGAGCGGGAAGGCGAGCCGCCCGCAGAAGAAGAAGAAGGAGAACAACAGGCCAAAAGCGGCGACCGGGTCAGACACCGCCTTCTCTCCTCCCCTCTGTACCAGGTCGCCGCGTCGAGGCACATACGCACCGTCTACATCCCGACGGTGACGCACCTGCGCGCCTACCTCTCGGTCTTCTCCCCGGGCGACTCCAAGGTCGCCCCACCGCCGGCCAGATTCGCTGCTAAGCTGACGATGCGACCGCACCTCGTGTTGTACGGGTTCCTGGACCTGCACCGCGATACTAGTGAGTGGAGCGCACAGGGTCTGGGGAACTCGGCGGCCGCCCTGGTGGAGCTGGGCCACCGGCTGGCGTGGGACGTCGCCGTCATCGAACCGCGGAGGCCGGACTCCGGCGGTGGGCTGCTGGAAGGGATGTTGAGCGAGCCGGTGCCCATCCTGAGCAGCGGCGGCCGCAGATTTGGTCTTGATTCGGAGGAGGGTGGGTGGTCCGGGCGGAGGGTCCAAGTAGGGAGGGTACTCATGCGATGGTTCCGATTCCGGCGGGGGTTATGGGATGTAGACGTCGATGAGAAACAGGACGTAGCAATGAAGGATCGTCCAGCCTAGCCGTTGTGCATGCGTTATATAATGCTATTGGGACATCTCTCATACACGTAACACCTTGGACGTTCTATCCCGCAGATGCAGCCTCGAGAACCCCTACACGTAACGCCACAACGCCGACCGTGGTATCTTTGTGTAAAACCCATGACAAAACCGGACAAAAGCCAATGAGTAAGGCCTCAAATCGCCTGCTCCATCTCCTTGATGTACAGTTTGATGTGCGACTCCATCTTCAGGTACTCGTCGTAGGCGCTGTGCACCTCGTTCTCGATGTTCTCCTTGAGATCGAGCATCTGATTGTCTGGTTAGCATCTGATCCACGTAATAGAAACTCCCGCGCCTCCATAGACGTACCTTCTTCTCAGTCTGCTCGATGCGGACCCTGCGCCTCTCGATCTCGGTGCCCTTGGCCGCGCGCTCCTCGGTGAGCTTCTTGTGCAGGGCGCGGAGCTCCTCCATCTTCTCCTTGGCCTCCTGGGCCTTCTCGCTGCTCTGCTCGCGCAGCTTCTCGGTGCGCTCGTTCCACTTGGCCAGCTGTCGCTGCAGGAGGGCCTCGGTCCGCTCGACCTCGCGCACGTTGTTACCGCGCTCCGACAGCGCGTCCCTCTGCTTCGCGTTCCGCGCGTTCTCCTCCTCCTCCTTGGCCAGCTCCGCCCCGATCTCGTCGAGCAGCTTGATGCACGACGCCACGTCTGTCGACACCACGCCGAACGAGTCGGCCGACGTCTGCAGCGCGCGCGCGCGCCGGTCGAGGGAATCGATGTGCGCCTTGTCGGCGTTGAGCGTGTTGCTCAGCTCGGCGAGGCTGGTCTGCAGCGCCGAGGGGCTCTGCAGCGTGTAGGGACGCAGCTTGGCGCTCTCCTGCTTCAGCAGCACCTTCTCGTGCGTCCTCTGCTCGAGCTGCTGGGCGAGCTCGCCCTTCTTGGCCTTGGCCTCCTCGAGCCGCGCGGCGACCCTTTCCTGGTTGCGCCTGAGTTCGAGCAGCGTCTTCTTGAGCTCCTCGTTGCGCGCCGTCTTCTCGCGGACCTGGGCCTCCATGGCGCGGCGGTTGTGCCGCATGTCCTCGAGGCGGGCCTCCATGTCCTGGTTCTGGCCGTAGAGGGCCTCGATGCGGTCCTTGGCCTTCTCGCCCTTGCCAAGCTGCTCCTCGATGACGTCGATGTGGCTCATGCGGAAGCGGAAAAAGTTGATGAGGTAGCTGAAGATCTTGACGAGGCGCTCGCGCGTCGGGCGGTAGAGGTCGGCGAAGCTAAAGTCGGTAATACCGCACTCGAGCAGCAGGCGGCGCAGCGTCACGTAGAAGCCCATGAGATTCCGTGTGTCGGGCGGCACGATATCGCTGTACTCGCCGCACACGTCCTCGGCGGCCGCGCGCATCGCCGGCTCGACAGACTCGCGCGTCACGTTCATCAGCAGCTCCGCGCACCACTCGAACACCATCTGCACCTGCACCGGGTTCGGCTTCTGCAGGTCCGCCACCGTGAACGGCACCCCAATCTCCGTGATGCATCCCGCGATCTCCTTGTCCGGCAGCCGCATGAGCGCGTCGGCCTCGTCCTCCTTCTTGCGCGCGTTGCGCGACTGCGCCTGCGACCCCGGTATTATAGACATTCGCCCGTTATACGCCATTTTCGTCGGTAGGTTGCGACTATCTTGGAAAACGTGTATGCTGTCGAGCCAGAGTCGTGTATTCCGCGATTTGTCGGTACATGCACGTTTGCTGTATCTAAAGTTTGTTGATGGGCCACCATTTGATGACGCTCCCCTGTTGAGAAGATAACAGAAAGTTGCTTCGCAGTGCGATTCCACGCTAGTAAACGTGGGGGCTGCTTCCGTGCGATAAAAGACAATGTACTATCGATTGTTGGAGGGACAACCTCGCATGTATTACATAATCATCTAATTCCACCACTCCAGCCTGTTTTCTCTGCAGGCTTTTTTAGAAGCCACGGAGGAACATACTGAGCCGTCATTTGTATCCAAATGTTTGATGCATGCGAATAAGAAACTCACGGTGGCCACTTCAATATTTGATTGCCAGTCTGTTTGAGGGCTTACAGTGTGCCAGCTGACGCACAGCTGCCCGCTTCAAGCCAAGTATTTTCCCCAGTCAATGCTTGCAAGCTGGAATTATAGTATCCTCTTACGCGGTCACAGTTTATACCTCAGCATTCATCCTTGTGGCTTAAAACGGGTTGTCTATAGCTTCTTAGCTAGGTACCCTATGTGGCGCCAATCGTATCTCAGCTGATGGATGTCATCTCTAGTTACGAGGAATGCGATTGGTCATCGGTCTTACGCCTCCGACTCATCTTGAAACATCTGTGACATCGCAGTTTCTGAAGGAGTATCTGTTTCTACCCTATGGTATCGTCTGGTCGCACATCTGTCTTCGCTTAATCTTCCAGAAGGATTTCGAGATCCACGTTACCAAAACATCTCTAGCAGGAAAGCCGGATTGCAGGTATATTGAGGCATATTGAGATGCGACTGAGAGCAACAACCGATATAATACTTTTTGATTGCAAACCTCCATGGCACAACCAATCAGTCGCCATCATCTGCGAGTCATTTCACACCCCTCCTGAGCGTACCAACAAGCTTCTCTTGAGCGCCTGACACTCTATGATCGACAACGCTGACCGCCGAGGCCTCCTAGCTTTCATCTCGACTCATTTATAAACTAACGGGTAGTCTGAGATCATAGAGAGTTCATCTTAACAAATTCATCCAATGCGATAGGGGGAGATTGGCAGCAGGTTGGGCAGCTAAATGCTTCGAGCTGGGCACTGGAGCGATTAGTACAGTCGATCCCGATGGCGAGCGTTGTGGAAGGGCTCCGCTCAGCCTGTGGGCGGTTTGGTTTATGTTCCTTCTGTAAAGTAACCGTTGATCGGGTGAATACGTTCAGTAGAACTGGGTGTGAACACTCAGTCAAACTTGAAAAAGACTGTGAGTTTGTGGCTGGACAACGTGGTCGATATGTATGAGATGTGGCACGCGGTTTATCAAATGTAGAACAGTACGCCGTGCTACCCAGCCGTAGGGTTGGTTCGCTTTTCACTTCCGTGTCCTCCGTGTTTCACTGCCAAGATTCCCAAAGCGAACTGGAACAACTCCCACCAGGGTTAGCAATGGCTCCAGACTCTTGCTTTCGAAAACGCTCAGCGACTGCAAGGCGGCCTGCATTCGGCAGGGGTGAAAATGTAACACTCCTCGCACAGCGTCCTACGTGTCAGTCTGACAGAACACAACTGGGACGTTTAACATTGATAACCAACGAGTGATTCATGCAGGAAGGTCCAGCGCTCTCCGATGGGGGCTCTTCTTCGATAGAGTTCTGTAGAAGCTGGCTTCTAGGTATAGAGACTCTTGTAAGTAAACTGACGGGGGTTTTGCCTCGATACGAGCTGCTCTGACCCAGTCGATTTTTTTAAAGGCATAGCCTGAGGATGACAGTCAATCAGGAACAGGGAACCGCCCCAACGGTGACATATGCGGATCGCTGATAGTATTAGTCGTACTTCTTACTCTGCATTCGTACATATACATACGGGAAAAGGTCCTGAGCTTGGACTGGAGATTGCTGGGACCCTTACCCAATGAAGGGGCTCGGTCCTGCTCAGTGCTCTGCATTGTGCGCCACAGCACAGGGTTTACGACACGTTCAGGCACGGCGATCGGAGCGGGATCTGTGGTCAGAACTTGACTTGTACATGTGAGAGAGGGCACGGACTGCCGCACTACACTGGACGGGGAAGGAGGGGTGATTGATCATTTCGTCAGACCATCTCTCCTCGCCAATGGTTTGGTGCCGATAATGCAGTGTCTGTTACATCTCTTTCGCGCGATACGGAGTTCAGGACAAGAAAGCTTCGGCCACATGGCTGCCGTTTTCTCCGTCTCCTCGAATACGAACTGCTGGAGGTTCCACTGGTGCCATTGTAAAAAAGGAAACGAGTTCTGGCCTTGTGGACGAAGTAAGACGGCAATTTTGTCCCGCCAGCCGGGCCGGGTAGAGCAGATGCTGGGGTACGCGTCTCGGTGGGCTATTACACGTACAGCACTTACTGCATAGGTTTAGCTCAACGGTTCTGCAGAACCGAAGTTCGAGTTGATACTCAAGTAATAATTCATGTTCGAGGAGCTGGTATTTCTTGAGTTTCTATTTCCTGTAAGACGTATGCTGAGGCATCCTAATGACCACACACGTGATATCTTCAATAGCGTGCAACGCAACTTGCTATTTACGTACTGCTTCAAATATGATCTTCTATTGTACACTGGGGCGGGACCCATCATTGCAAGCCCTACACTAGAAAGGGTCGAGGATACGAAGTGCATATGGCTACATAGGTAGTGAACCCCGCTTGGATCTAATGCGGAGATTGGGTAACTAATTGTCAAGAAGGTGGGTTGTATCCGGCGTCACTCTTGGTAAACTGTATAGAGGCTGTTGACAACTATATATTGCGATATCATGTTCAGTGTGTCTTTAATTGTATGACCAGCGGGCAGCACCCTCTTTAGAGTGGTTAAGGACCGTGAAATTGAGTTACCTTCATTAGGAGTAGACATGTCTTCAGATCTTTCTAATGGTCAGGTCCAAGGTCGGTGTAAAGGGCGACAGACGAGGCAAGGCCCTCCTATGGACTTGCATTTACTTTTACGCAGTGAATCCTGCTTGGGCATTCGTTAAAAACAGTCGAACCTGGCTTGATGAGGCCTCAGTATGCCAACGAGGAGTGCAGGTGTCCGTACCTGACCTGATGTTGGGCCGTCGGAGATTTCTGCTACCAGACTGCATCGTCCCGGTTTGAAGCATGTAACCCTAGGCAGGAGGGTGAGTTCTATTACTCCAGTCGGATTCGTGAGCATTTTTTACCTTCGGTATTGCATCTAATAGTCATGTAGCTTAAGAGAAATAGGGATGAATATCTGTAGTTATTCACCTTATCAACTGATGAATGATGACAGTTCCGTTCGTACGGGATCAAGTAGAACTTACTGCCTACCTACTATGTGGTTTCCATAATTCGGTACTAGGAGATCTGCTTAAGATCCGAGCAATACAATTAGAACGGGACTTGTTGGAAGACGATGTTCTCTCAATGGACGAGGGGCTGCAAGCAGGAATGGGAAAGATATTACGTACCTGTACATGAGGTATGTAAGTGATGGTGATAGTGATACTTAGGGTTGAATGGTTGTTAAAGAATGGACCGATCCATGAGTGAATGAGCGAGTAACGAGTGAGGAGTGGCTGATGATTCGGGGTCCCAGTCTTCCACACCTTCAATTCCAGAGAAGATTCTTTGCTTGGAAGAGATTGAAATTTTTGCTTATTACTGTTTCCGTTCCCCTGCCACCTTACAACCAATCCACAACCAGCAGCCGTGCCCTTGGCGATTTGCACTCTGATGACTCCCGTCCCTTTTTTCTCGCCACCCTTCCCAATTGACGTATTTACTTTTCCCCCGTTATTACACCCCAGGCTACATCTTCTATTATTATTAAAATACGCCCGTGTACTCACTCGGCTGCATACTTACGTACATCTCCATTAATGCATCTTAATGTAGTGATCTTGCCAAATTGAAAGAATCCACTTACACGTATCCTACCTTGCAAATACCTGCATATACAGCTTACATTAGGTGCTTACATTAGGTGTGTACCTTACCCTACAGTACTGGTAGCAGTACATCGGCCGCATCGTCTTCCCAACCTTAACGTTTCCGCCACAACTTCGCACCTGCAGTTCTCTTTAATTGACAGTCTCATAAGTGAAGCACCCAGTTCGCCCTGAGTTTACTGTAGAAGTCCCGATCCTGAGCTGGACCTGCAACATTCCAACAACGACCGCCCACAACGCCTCTTTTTGCGTCAATTCCCCTTATTCTTTGCTTGCGCTGGAAACGCAAATAAAGCGATGACTATATGAGCAGGCCGATGCGCACATACCCACTCATTTAATCCTTACGAAACCGACTCCCGTCTCGCGCTCTACCATCCTAGTCTAGCAACACGAACATCGTCGCCCAGCTGAAGTTGATCTCGTGGTTCACAGGGGACATTCACGCCAGGACCCAGCCGACGCACGCTCACTCTCCCAGCATCGAGTTTCCTGCGACTACTCACCTATCTTAATGGTTTACTTCGATCTGCGCCAATGGCGATAATCAAACCATACCGACTATTTGCCGATACCGATAACAGCTGCCGTAAGGCGAGCGCTGCGACATAGCCTCATCCGTCGATCCGAAGATAGAGGATAAGCCACGGGCGCAGCAAGCGGATACGTGTGTAAAAATGGCTATGTGGCCTTTTCGCCGGAAGGGGTGGCGCAAGCGATCTCGGACGGCTCCCATCTCTGCCGACGTCGATACCCAAGGCCGTGGTCGGCAATGTCAAACCCCGAATCGGATACAGACCGAACCTGACCCTGTCATGACAGGCGCGGGATCCACGAAAGAAAGGCGCGAGAATAAGTTGCAGCGTCGGAGGAGTCGCGCATATAGTTTCTCGCCGGGACGTCGTGACTCGTTGCGCATTGCTCCAGCTCAAAAGCAGCCGACGGCATCTTTACCTGCAAGGTCTATACCCGCTGTCACTGGTCAAGTTGATGGAAGCAAGAGGGAGGCTTCAAATAGAGGCGGCGCCTCAATATCAAGAGTCCCAACCTTACACCATGATAACTCTAGGAACAAGCGCAAAAGCGGCCAGCACTTACCCGGGAAACAGTCCAGCAAGCGACGGAAGGAGGATCATGACCGCGAGGCAGAGATCAAGGCTATGAGCAAATTCATGCCCGTACGTCCTGCCACCGATAATTGGACTACTGGACGCCCCATGAAGAGACGGAGCATACGGGGAAGAAATGCCTTCCATAGGAGCTGGGATGAGCATCCGTCCTCGGAAGTCTCGTTGCCCGTGCCGGAATCCATTGATACGACCATGTCTTCGGACTCGGAGCAGGTTTCCTGGAAGGTCTCCGCTCTCGACGCACTGGCTCCCCGTCCGACGTTACGGTACTCTTCGCATCCTATCTATGGGCCAGCGAGTACGTCGGGACCGATGCGATCCACTTCGACGAGGAAGAAACTCGCCGAGCGGGGACCCATACCCGAATCAACCTTGAAGGCATCCAAGAGGATAGACGATCTAGCAGATGACTTAGACGCATCAGATATCCGGGAGCTTATGGAACGAGACAAGCGAAGGAGGGAGATGAAAAAGGAGAAAGAGCGTGAGCGGCTAGAAAGGCGTCTGGCTAGAAGGGCGGAGAAGCAGCAGCGCGAGGAGGCGGAAGCTGCCAAAAGCGGCACACCTCCACCGCAAAATCTCGAGAGAGGAGTTCTCGGTCGGGAATTAGTCACCTCGGGACCCGATAGAACGTCAGCAATTATAACATCGTCGAAGATGCGGCCTTCATACGAATCATCTCGAGAGCGGTCCAAGAAACTGTCCTCAGACGAACCGATCCGTCGAGAGGATGCGCCCTCACCTCTGGATAACTTTTATCGCACTAGCAGTTTTCCAGCTGAGCCATCTACGCAGCCTGATGTTTCTCAGCATGCAACCGGGCGCAAACCCGATACCGAAACCCCCGAGCCACCCTCTCCGCGCTCGACCAGCCCACGCCTCATGAACTTTATGCGTTCCAAGAAGCGCCGGTCCTCACCAACGCGATCCGACTTCGAGAAAGTTGAATCGACTCCGCCGCCGGCCAGCTTCCTAAGGGCAGACGACGCGGAGTCCGGTGGTGGTAGAACATCTGACAGCGGATCTTCTAGGCCATGGATGTCATTTTTCAAGTGGGGAGGGAAGAATAGGCGAATCTCCGGCCCATCGTCGTTCTCAAACACTTCCCGAGACTCGATGCTCGCGATCCCGCCGCCCCAACAACCACCCAGCTATGTGCCTCGACGCGTGAGTGGTGGAATGCCGAAGCGTACTATGTCTCGCTTCCGGGAGGACCTACCCGAGTTGCCGCTATCTCCCCCGGATTCTCGCG
Source organism: Monosporascus sp. MG133 (assembly GCA_004155925.1). Lineage (NCBI taxonomy): Eukaryota > Fungi > Ascomycota > Sordariomycetes > Xylariales > Monosporascus > Monosporascus sp. MG133. The sequence continues at coordinate 58,555 of QJNX01000228.1, read as the reverse complement.
TAACATCTCCTGAAGCCGACCCCCCTCCCCCCGAACCTTTGCCGATCATTCCCGACGACGTCCAAATGCGCTACGACACGCCGATATCTGGTCGCCGTTCCCAAGAGGTGATACGCGCAACTCCGAGCTCTTTGCACCGTGATGATATACAAGCTTCGCCAGCACCGCAGTCCATGTCATTAGCATCCATTGACTCGGAAGCGTCGTGGTTATCTGGGCGAATGGGTGGCCGTAAGAGGGCTTCGACAGGCTTACGCAACTCTTCGCAAACGTATCCCCATCGAATTGCGTCAGGCGGTTCCGAGAGTCACTCATCGGGACGGACTGACGATGCTATCGCTGACGATGAGTACCCTAACAGTCTCGTTCCCACCCCGCTGCACCGCGATCCCACGGGGGAGGCTCAACCGAGTAGGGACGAGGACGACGGGCGCGAAGCCCGATGGGGCGCAGTAGGCCACACTCCGACGGTGATGCATCCTCGCGAGACGATGAGGAGTCGAGAAGGGCTACTAATCCAGTCGTTTGACGAGGAAGAAAAGGATGCCGATAAGGCGAGCGAAGACACATTCGAAGAGGGTGTGACGCCGGTCGAGCCACAGAGAGCGACAAGCGTCAACCTCGGCAGGGGACATGCTCGGAACTTTAGTGCCGGTAGTGCAAAGCTGCTCGATTTGAGCCCTCGGGCATCCGGGGAGAATAAGAGAAACACTAACACTATCGAGCACCTGGACCACGACAATCAGTAACTTTCTCACCGTGAGAAGCTACCGAACATGCAATTACAAGACTTACAATATGGATCATTGACGACACTTTTTAAACCAGGAGAGAGGCTGATCGACTTGCCTGTTTCGACTACTCGTTTTCTTTTGTCTACGAACTGAGACGTTCGATCCTCGGCACACTCATTTATATTTCCTTGCGTTTCATAAGTACCGACCCTGTTCACTCATTTACACCTCTCCTTATATGTCGCCGTCAACTAAGGCAACACGGAAAAATAAGTAACAACAACAACAAAAAAGGGGGGGAAATCGGACCGCTCTCCTGGTTTAGTCAATTGTCGTCAGACCTTCTCATCGAAATCATGATCGAGCCGCAGTCTTCGCCTGAGTCGCGTTTCCAGTTCGCTTTTATCACCTTGCGGGATTCATCCTCTATCCGTTACATACTGTTCTGCATGTAAGATACGATTTCATGACTACTCGCTTCTTTCTTGGGCACGGGCAGTGGAGTAGGGGATCTATTTTTTATATTCTCTTCTATATTGTGATACCAAAAGCGTTTTTGTTTTTCTTCAGCCTGACGGGGGTTGATATTTGATACCACATTCTCTTTCACCCGGTGTCCAAGGCAAACCTTCGCAGAACACGCCTCTGGTAATTCCGGAAAGACCCGTGGCATTACTGTTACGCAACATTTCCGGCATATCAGTCTTCCTCTCGCCGAGGGCTCCTTTGATGCCAGCGGCGTGGAAGAAGGCTGTGATGCCCTAGCGGACAGGGAGCGGGGTATCGTTTTGTATTTTATTCCCATAGAACCGTGCTCGGGGAGGATAATTGAGCGACTTTCGTCCTGGCGTCTGTATGGGATGGATCGGGCGGGGCCCGGGAAAAATCTAGAGAGCGTTCGTGGCAGGTTTTATTCGCGAGGGAGCCGGGATCTGTGTCTATACCAATCAAAGGGGTCTCTCGGTCAGGCAGGTCTCCCACCTCGTCGTATGCGAACGCATAGCCCTCGCGTAGTTGGAGGTCTGAATACAGCTTTTCAAGCTCATACTAGTCTGGCGCGTCCTAGACACGCCGTGAACCCCGTAGTTGTGTCCGGGATGGATGAAGGTTGTGAGTCGGAGCCTTGTTCTCCTTAACGATGTCATTCCGTTGCGTTACACAACGTTTCTACCTTCGTGCAAACTTTCTAGCTGCCCGCCTATGGGATAGATTAGACCATACAAACAACATATCTTTATTCATCGTGGCAGAGACAATTGTATTACATACAGCTGGCGATGTCTCCCATAAAAGGTCCGCTGTGTTGTTGATGTTGGGAGACTGCGTATAATCAACTGCCAACGGCATGCCGACCGCAACCCCGGGCGGGTAAGTACATCGTATCATATCGGCGCCGCCCCTCCGTACGGGAACCCCTGCGGACCAAATGGATGCGGGGATATCGCGTCATCGAAAAACCACTTACAAATCCGCGGCTTACATCATGGGGCTCGGATGGGGGCCCGATGGCACTCGGATTCCATACTTGTAGTAGCTCTGGGTTTGTATGGAATATCAGTACAGTAAGCTGAGAAAAACTGCGGCATTACTTACATTGTCTACCCCATGTCTACCTTGGTATCCTTACAACGTACCTAGTATAGCGCGCCTTTTGCCTATTACATCTGATAAGTCAATTTGCCATCCTTTTTTTTTTTTTCTACTTCGGGGCTCTTTGATTCCAAATCAGGTTGTACCAGCCCAGCTGAATAATAAGTCAGCATCTTTGCACCTGCATGCTTCAGTCTAGCAGCTCTAGTCTAGATAATTCCGTCACCTCCAGCCCTGCGCTCGTAACTTACCGTACTACTTACTTAAAAACCCCCCGCTACCTCCCACCTCTTTAAACGACGTCCCGTTTTCCCACTTTTCTTGATGTCAGCAAACTTCTTCCTCCGTGCAACACAGTCTACGCTCAGACAATCCCTCAATAGGACAACATCGTCGCGCCTAGCATCGTTATCACCAATCTTACGCCAACAGCAATTCCATACCACATCGCCCAAGATGGTCGTCCACAACATCCAGAGGTAAGTTCCCGCATTCATTATTCCTCTTCTTTCCCCCCGCTCCTCCTCTCCCCTGCGATACAAGCAGCGGAAGGGGATTTCGAGAAGCTGTGGTGGTGGTGGAACTGAGAGCCGGCTGGAGCTACCCCGCCTCTATGTCCCCCGTCATCTGCAGTAGCAGCGAGCAAGCAACCAAGCACTACCAATAGCTGCAACAAAGTAACAGTAGCCATTTCGTTTTGCATGAAACCGACGCTCCCACTTCGCTTGATGCGCGTAGCTAACTGGGTTATCTCAATGCAGCATGGAAGAATGGAAGCAGGCCCTCGAGCAAAACAGGATCGTGATGCTTGACTGCTTCGCTACGTGGTGCGGGCCCTGCAAGGCCATCGCTCCGATCCTCGCCAAGTAAGTGATGATGATGTCTCGTCTCGCTACTTCCCTTCCTGCCCATGCATACCCGTCCCTACTACGGCTTCTGGTTTTGGCTTGTCGCCGTTTTATTCCGCGCCTATTCATTCCTCCGGAGACGAACAAACTGGCTGACGAGCACGCTTCTTTTTTCAACCGGTTACAGCCACTCGAACGAGGAGGAGTTCAAGGACATCTACTTCGCCAAGATCGACGTCGACGAGCTGCCCGATCTCAGCCAGGAGCTCGGCATCCGCGCCATGCCCACCTTCATGGTTTTCAAAGACGGCGAGAAGGCCGACGAGCTGGTGGGCGCCAACCCCGGCGCCCTCGTCGAGCTGCTCCGGAAGTCCAAATAAACCAGGCACCTGTTGACGGTACGGCTCATCTCGGCGGAGGAGGGTTCTGGTGGGGAAAGGACCGGACCTGGAGGGCTGCGACACCTACCTAGTCGGGATAAGATTATAGAGTCGATATCCGCGTGGTTTCGGCCCGTGGGACCGATGCTTACGACGACCAGTGGGTTGATTGCGAGTCAAATGGGCCTTGCCTGCCAGTTAAGAATCTGAGTCCCCTTAGGTAGGCTTGAATACAGATACCGTTCGCCGCCATATGCATATACCGCCTGTCCCTGTATTCGATGTGTGTGACGAAACTTTCTTGTTACACGAGCGCCGCGCCTTCTAAGACTTTCTCGAGCGCTGTCGGTGTGGGTGATCCGCCAACTATACGTAACGTTCTTCAAGCGTGGGATCAAATAACTGGCAAGCTACTTGGACGATCCCGCGGTTCGCGGCCATAAAGCCGTCTCATCTCCCTCAGTCGGTAAGTCAAGCAACAAGACCAGGTCGTCATCAACCCATACATAATCATCCAGTTTGGCCAGATAGAACGAGGCCGAATCCTCCAAGCGTTTTGACTACACACAGAGGTATATATATAGAGAGAGAGAGTTTTGTTAGAGAACCGTGTCTAGGCTCTTTACACCTACCACCCAAGCCATTCTTCCGGAGCCCTCGAGGGGCGTCGTGAAAAGGATGGTGGAGGGGCGAGTCCTACGGATTGGATGTTCGTAACGTGGGACCGTGATCTCAGTGTATAAACCGAGATCTGGCTGGCGAATATCGATCGCTCGGGCGATATATATGACAAGACAGGGTTTATTCTACGTGGAGCTGCCGCCGCTGGTTGGTTCGTCGCCGGTAATGGCCCTGGGTATGGTCCTATCAGTAAAAACAACTGTCCCCATCCCATGGAGTGACAGACTGCTTAGACACTGCAGAGAAGGGGCGAGTTCGACAAGAGGATATCATGAAGCTTATACGGCTCACGATAGTATTTATTCCCTTCCTGACCTTCTCATATATCGAGTATAGAGACGTGAAGCTCCTTATAGTACGTCGACTTTCTTGGAATATGCACCTGACGGTTCTTTCTGTCTTTGAGGGTAGTTAACTACCCGGCTCGTGCCTTGCTTGGCGCGTGAGCCGGAGGCCTGCGAGGCGTATCCTGGTCGGAAGGGAGGTTAAGGTAGGGTGGAAATCTCGCCGGATTCATCGGGCCTGGAGCGTGACGTGGTATCTGTTTTGGGAGTGTACTAGATATGTAGTGTGGCCTTATATCGGAATTCTGAGGGTCTCCGACCATCACTGCTGGGATCTTACCGATATTAGCATCTTCATATCACTGTTCTTATCCTTAGCAGCTGAGGAGTGGTGATGTGGTTAGCTATTGTGAAATGAATCAACATGGACGACCCACGCATGAGAAGAATTTGGAACATTCTCGGGGGTATTCAGCTGAAGGGATATCATTTCGGCTGGTTCCGGCGATCTGTTGATTTGCGAGAGCAGTGTGTAATCCTTAAGAACTCTACACATATTATTTAAATATTTCTGTAACGGAGATAAGGGGCATGAGGGGGAAACTGTACTGCTGAGTACTTTGCTCCGCCCGTATATTTTAAAGACGGGACCTTAGGCGTTAATAATGTCAGGCCGCTGAAGAGATGAGTCTAGAAAAGCGTCTGTAGTTGTACGATATGAAGCAACATAATTCCAGTCTCGAATGTCAGTTTAGTCCTGGCACAGTAACAGAAGTCTAAAGCGTCGTAAGCAATCAATAGGGGTTGGACTCCCGGACGGACTTATCAACTTCTTCCATTAAAGCATCCACTAAGAGCTTCGGAATTGCCTCGTAGATATGGAAGCTGTCCCTTTCAGAACGGGCAAGCGAACCAAGAGGAGTTATCCTCTAGAGAGCCGATTTGTCAGTGACCAGGCCTCAAGCTGGCCTGTTGGCACCTGACGATAAAAGAGAGTGATGTTCGAGCAGCAGGCACTCTACTGGTGGTGACTGCCAGGCTTCTTCTCATAATGGCACTACACTTGGTCTGCGGCTTAACCTTAGTCGAGCATTTCGAGTCCACGCTTGGGCAAAGTGTGCTCTTCCTTGAGGAGAGGGGAATTATAAGAACAAGGTTGTATTACAGGGTGGAAGGGGTAATATCAATATATAAACCATAGGCCTACGTATGCCTTCACCTAGGATACTGAGCACGCTGAATGAATAAGCTTTACTGTTGTTGATCTTATGAGTGCTCCATGCGATTATATCGAGTCTTTGTGGGCTGATCACTACCGATAATGGTAAGACGAGCCTCTCAAGCCTCCAGAGGCAGCGTCCTACAATTTCAGATTCGCGGTGATTCTGCTATGATGAGCCCATGCATGAGAGCTCGAAGTTCGATCTTTCCGAAACTATTTTGTCTAGGACGCTTGAAAGATGGTCCTGCTATATACGATTTGGCCTAGATATGAAGATGACTTAGTAAATGCAGTGGAAAGGAAGTAAGGTTAACCGCCTGCACGGCGTCGGCGACTGCAACCTGCCAAGTGCGGCTCGGTAGGGGTTTGTCCGGATAAATTAGCCCAGGACCACCACAATGCAGGATGACGATACTTAGACATCCATGAGCGTCCAATCAGGTGGACTGGCACTCGCCCAAACGGGAACCTCATGAATTCTTCCGCCTTAGGGTCTTATGAATGGATCTCATCTAAATCCTGTCAAGCCTCCATACCTGCTTCCCAACTAGATGTTAGAGAGACCTTGCTCCATCGCGACAGAGATCGACATTAATTCTGGTCATTTTAGGACCGGCAACAGTGCAGTCGAGCAAACACGTCTTCCCGACATTCCGCCTGTTCTCCAGCACTATAATATAAGCAATTAAGGAGAGACAACCACGCCCCCGCAACTTTCAAGGGGTAGGTTTCGATCGTTTGTGGATATGGGCGGTTAATACTACCGGATGCCTCGCCGACGGAGGTGTTCCCCTGCGCCCGCACTCAGGAGTAGCTGGTCACAAGCCGCGATATACTTGATACACCGAGCCAAATATATTGCCATGTGGATATGACATGCTGCCCGACATGGGCGCCGGGGATTATTGCGCCCCCGCCCAGCGGCAATCTGTGGCCTCAGATATGGCTATATATGAGCCTCGTCCGCCCGCCTGAGAGGAATGGAATATTCGATCTATAACCCCAAAAGAGACTAGTACGGACACCGATACCTACTGATCCACGTCGCCCTCAAGATGAAGACTTTCTCCCTCGCTCTCACTACCTCGGCACTCGCCACTACGGTCTTCGGCCACGCCACATTCCAACAGCTGTGGGTCAACGGTGAGGACCAGGAGGGAATCTGCGTTAGGCTGCCGGTATGTCTTCATCTGCGGCTGAAATGGCGGTGTCGCTTGATGTGGTGAAGGAGTGTCCCTGCTGACGATACGGCAGCCGAGCAACAGCCCAGTCACCTCCGTGACAGGGCAGTCCATCGTCTGCAATGCCAACCCCTCGCCCGCCCAGGGCATCTGCGACGTACCCGGTGAGACTGGCTGTTCCCCTCCTAACATCCTCCCACTTCGATCAAAACGCTGACGGTCTTGCTTCTCAAGCCGGATCCACCGTGACCGTCGAGATGCACCAACAGCCAGGCGACCGCAGCTGCGCGAACGAGGGCATCGGCGGCAACCACTTCGGGCCCGTGCTGGTGTACCTGAGCAAGGTGGACGACGCCGCGGCGGCGGACGGCTCGACGCCGTGGTTCAAGATCTTCGAGAGCGGCTACGACGCCGCCACGGGCAAGTGGGGCAACGACGTGATCAACGAGGAGTGCGGCAAGCAGGACGTCGTGATCCCCTCAGACATCGCGCCCGGCGACTACCTGCTGCGCGCCGAGACCATCGCGCTGCACACCGCGGGCCAGCCCGGCGGCGCGCAGTTCTACATGTCTTGCTACGTGAGTTGTTTATTTACCTACTTTTACCCCGTGCAATACATTGGCGCTAGGAGTTCGTTGCTTGTCTGGGCTTTGACTGACGCGCCGCAAACAGCAAATCACCGTTACCGGTGGCGGCTCCGCGACCCCGGAGGGCGTCTCCTTCCCCGGCGCCTACAGCGCCAACGACCCCGGCATCCTCGTCGACATCTGGGGCAATCTCCAGTCTTACACGATTCCGGGCCCGCCCGTCTACACCGGCGCCTAAGCGAGCCCTTGCGGCTTATTCCAGGGAGGAACTGGATAATATTTTGCATGTATATAGTTCCCGAGCATTTAGTGGAGTATTTAGTCATGAATAAACGTCAGTATCCACCTTGTCTATTTCTAAATATTCTTAATTACGTCCTTACATCGCCCTTGCTATGACGCGGCTTTGAAACTGCACTGTGAGGGCAGAGGCGAATACGGGTTCAGATATTATTCTTTCATAGGGAATCAAGCGGCCCTTATATTGCGGTACGCAATGTATGAATCCACTCCGATCGATTCACAGATCACAGAAAGAACCCGCCTCGTCCTTCCTCATCCTTCTCCTTATCCTGCTCCGGCAGCACCTACAGCACCTACAACACCTACATCACTTGGGGAGAGGGATCATCTGGTAAGCATGACACAACGGCAATGGCTCCATCGTCCATGGCCCTCTCGACGCCGAGAAGCAGGAAATTATAGGGCATATCTAGCTCTCCTTCAACGTCGACGCCAAAAGAGCTACCAGCATGTCTCCCTCTCCCACCTCCCCGATCGACCAATCCGCAGCGAGCGGGGCCGAGGAGCACTAAATATAACGATGAGCCGTGCCGTCTCCTCTAGCGACGGCCAGTCGTTTTGGTTTCCGTCTGGGAACGGTTGCGTCTCGGCGGGCGCTTGCAGCTCCCGTTTCCGTGTCGTCGGTGGCGGGGCCGCGGCCTGGGTTTACGATGGGGTAGGATAGGGGCCGCAGCGGAAGAGACAGGCAGGTAGCGGGCTCATCGGCCTCGCCTCTGGCGAGTCAGCCGGCAGACTTCTCTCGCTGGAGAAGAGCGGTTAACAGTTATAACATCCTTGCGGGGCTGGGCAATCTCGGGGTTGACTCTACGAAGGTAATGGACGGGATGGGGGAGTTGCCGACTTAGAAAGGTGGGATTTGTACTGCTGTATCTTGCTGTAGTAGCAAATCCTGCTGCTGCCGCTTCGCTTGCTCTTGCAGCTCCTTGTTTCTTCGGGCGAGCCACTCGCCCCCGGGCCCACCTCGCGGCCTTTGCCGCAGAGAATCGTGGAGGACACGGTAAAGGCGCCGGATAACATGCCGACGCTGGCCTGCCAGAAGCTATACCGATAAGACCAGCTGTGATTATAACGAGGCGGGGATATAATGGTGAACGTAATGCTGTCCTGCGATAATAATATTAAGTGCGACGTGGAGCATACGTAGATGCTCGCCCTTTTAGTACTGTGCCAATAACTATTACCGTCTTGCGCGATGCCAACCTCGTTAGATGTATAATGGGTATATGGTAAGGAGGGGTGCCTAGGGGTAAATAAGTCCACTTAGTATATTCAAGCTGATACGAAGCTATCCTAAGGGCCTGGGGCTAGAAGTCTCCTTATATATACATATCACCGCATTCCATAGCTTTCCATGTATATGCAGATTAGTTCACCGTCCTTCTGGTGTTCTGTTAACCGTAATTAGCCGAAGCACGCAGCCTACGACCGTTAGGAGTCGAAAAAGAAAAAGAAAAAAAGAGTCCACGAATAGCGCATCGCCAGCAATATACAAGATGTCATGGTCCTAAGCTCACTGTCGTCGATAACGGAAGCCTGCCTAAGAGCAAAGATAGATCGCCGTCAACAAATGGAAGCATGTACAGGGAGAAGCAAATATAGCTTATATCTGCTCAGGATCTGGCAATATACCCCTATAGGAATCGGAATCGGAATATCATTAGCGTTCGCTATTGCCTGTAGGATAGATAAAAATTATTACTCGGAAAATCCGATTACCCAATCCTCGTACTGCAGCTACTCCTTTGTATGATGCCTTATGGCGATTAGGCCTAGAGCCTGCTGCTGAAACTACCGACACTGACGTGACACGTCATTATAGTAAGTGAGCTGCCGTCAAGAGTGAGGATCAACTAGAACGAACATAGAGAGGCAAACTGATTCCCGACACTGTCAACTTAACCTCGAATTCTTGTTGGCCGCGGAGAAGTAAACAAGTTCTCAACACTGTCAACTCAACCTCGGATTCTTTCTTTTCAGACCCGGTCGTTGACGAAGTTCTAACCTTAACCAACGGAAATAGCAGCGGTATCAACAACAATTAACGCCGGGCACTTTCGGATTTGTATCCTCTTTATTTTGGACAGGCAGTGGTACAATCTCGATTAACTCTTCCCAAAGGCACAGGAAGATCTTTCAAGTACTCGTAATAATTCCTGCATCCGCGCTGGAGACACCACAGCACACCATACGTTTCTTCGTCCGCGCACAAGTCGTAAGAGTATGGGTCCAAGGCTTGCAGCCAGGCCTCCGTTACAGAACCATAGGTCGTGGCACCTTCGGGAATAATAGTAAGTGACCGACAGTAACTTACCCGCAAACACTGACCACCGCCAGGGCACGAGTTGGTGGCGACCTCGATCGACCCATTGTCGTGCCTCGATCGACCTAACTTAATGCAGGTCCGATGGCATCCCCTGCGTTCTTCCTGGCCTTGCAAATTACTGCTATCGACTTTTTGCAGGGGCTGGAGAGACCTTAGTCTGCCTTCACCATGAAAGCGACAAGACGGTGACCGAAGCTCACCCGTCTCATCCATCTCTTGTCCGGTGCTGAGTTGCCACTTGTTCGAAAGCCTTTCCAACCCAGCATAATGAAGACAACTGCACCGATTCGGGTCGAAACAGTTCATCTCCGCCAGCCGGCCTGGGGGTAACTCTGGCACAAACCACCTTGCAACCCGCTCGCGTAATGACTCCATGCACTTACGCATACGTTTAGGGGTCACCTTTTGGTCGCGTCCCATTTCGTCGGTATCCGGGAGTCGAAGATGTCCGCACCATTGTATATCAAGTGTGACTCCTGTTTTGTTGTTGCCGTTGAGCTCTACCGTTGGCTTCACATAATCGTGGAGTAATTGAAGCGATCGAGCACTGTGATGCTTTGGAGCATGAGATTGTTCATGACATACATCGAGGACCACTTTAGCTAGTCCCTTAGCGTAACCCGTATTAAGCTTAGATAGCTGGTATGCGTGTGAGGATGCCGTATCCCAATGAACTACCGCATGATCACAGAATGACACGATTCCTTCCCGCCCTATGCAAATGCGCGACTTTGACGGTTCTTTTCTCTGAGCCGCGGAAAATAAACAAAGTGGATGATCGGTGCGGCAGCCAGAGCAATGCAGATACTCCCCTACTAATCGCGCCATCTTCTCGTCCCAGGTTGGATTTGTTCGTGTTTCGCGGCAAAGTTGGCAGTATTCTCCAAGATCTCCGTCTAACGGTCCAAACTGGCCTGCCTGATGGCGCCAAAGAAACGGCAAACTCTCACGCCAAGGCTCGAATGGCACGCTCTTAGATAGGTATCCAGGAGTATGAGTATGGCGGAATTCGGGTGAGGAGTAAAGGCGGAGAAATAGTCGGCTTGTCCGTCTGATGTAGTGTATGCTTAACGGATCAAGAAGCGTCATGATGCGGAGAAGCAGTTCCTCCGGGAGACGACATAAGCGGCAGCAGTTCAGGTTGTGGAATGCGGCTGCCACCAATGGATCCATTTTTGCAACATCCACTTTAATGCCAGCGTCCGTAAAACATTGACACGGACCGGGAGTAAGCATGTGTCCTGTCCATGTTGTTGGCGGGATGAACGGTGGCAGACGCTGTTCAGCCTCGGCGGATGGAAAGCTCTGATTAACTGGCGATTCTTCACCGACCGTGTGGGTTGACCCTGACATGCTAATCGATGTCCCCATCGTGAATCTTGTAGTTTATATGATGAGTGGTGAGGCAGCCCCAGGGCCGCCAATGAACGATGGCGTCGGAAAGCTTGTCTTGTCAAGATGTCCCAAACTTCCCCCAGGCGTACGGAACTTCTCAAGCTTTGTGATGGAAGGCTGTAGTCACTTTTTAATAATATTTGAGTTGGACTGCAGAAGTTGAAGGTCGAAGCTATCATAAGCGCGGTTCTTTGGCTTTTCGAGTGGGTTTCTTTGAATTTTATACTTAAGTTTAGTAATCTACTACGCGGTTCGGTGTCAAATTCTGTATTTATTGTTAGAATTTAAGGTGCTCCTCAACGAATTCAGACAGGAACACTTAAAGCCACGGTGAGTAAGGTTAACATTTATTAACACGAGCGATATCTAAACCCTTGATTTCGTCCTATATTGGGTATAGGTTTATCTGTACACCTTATATTCTCGTTCGCTGAGTGGGGATAAGGTAAGAGGTGGAAGGTAGAGAGTGTTGGCTTGTAAAAGTTATGGATGCCCCTTTTTACGTTAGGTCCCACCTGACTCACCGACGTGGGCTTAACGGTATATATGCAAGGCTTCGCCATGAACCACTAGAGGACAGGCAGACACTAATGGCTATTCTATTTACCACTTATACTGCGAAATAATTGCATTCTAGGCTGATTCTCGTGTATTTCACCCTGTCCATCCAGTGTCCCTGACATTGCTAATCTAACGATCAGTGGACAGAAGGTTGGCGATGCTATTGAGCAAACGGTTGGTAATGGAACAAGTTATGCGTAATTGTCGGCTTGGAAAGTTGATTTTACTTTGTCTGGGAATGTAATGCTGAAGGTACCGATCGAATTTGGTTTCCGAAAGCGATGTGAGTGAATGATGACAGTGGCTGTTTGAGACCCGGTCCGACCGGCCTGTTGAATAGCGGAATGGCGTCAACAAATGACAGGAAAGTTGGAGATATTCCGTGATGTCTGTAAGCATGCAGGAAGAAAAGCCAGGCAGTAGCAGCTGCAACAGTGCCAGCAGCTACCGCCGGTGTGACCAAAAAATCAGCGACGACGAGGTTGACGGTACTCTTAGTCGAAGAAAGAACAGCAGGAAGCTCGCGGTCCACAATCCCTCCTGGTTTTCGTAGTGGGGAAACTGGTGATGTATTCGTTGGTGTTTGTGCCGTGGGTATTTCAAAGCAACAGAAGCGGCATGGGTGGCAAGGTATCATATTTATGCGAGACCGGTGCGGCTGCAACGAGTGTTCCAAATCCTTTGGCAGCGCTGTGTCTGAAACTTCCACCAAGTCCGGGTACTATCGTCTGAAATAATGATAGAGATCTCGACGATAATTGCTCCGCGGTATGCCAGTGCCTTGTCTTCAGCATCCTATGTGACTTGTATGGGGGTGTAACTCTTCTGGTGATCCTAGGAAGGGTGTATTGCGCTCTGCGAAAGCGCCACGGAGTACCAAGCGCGTGGCGTCTGTGTGTATTGACGTGTCGTCTTACTGGACGAATTAGAATATGAGTAATGTTAATGGTAGTAGAACAAGCACCTACAATACTTCCCAGCCTACAAGACAATGACGTCCCCAGCAAGTGTGGCAATGGTTATTCGTCGCTCCTAGAGACGCTGGGAGACCGAGGAGAACTCCAATCTTTCGTAATGGCACTGGATCGTATTGGCCCTGTGTCGGACTGCTTGGAAAATACTTGAGTAAGTCGTATGGACCTTTCCAAAGTCTACTTGCCCAACCGGTCTTTGACCTCATATATCATGGGAAATAATAGACATGCCTTATGTTCTCCCGGGGAGGAGTCGAGGGGCCCAAACAGAGAGGCAATTCGATTTGGAGGGGTCGCGTATTGAGAAAAGAAGAGTAGAATGGTTCGAGGATATTTCAACGAGTGAAAATGTTTGTTCAAAATATTGAAGAAGGCCACATGAAGCACTAACTCTAACGCAGAGAGCACTTAAAGGGAGCATACCATTATCTTAAAGCCTACATCGGCGTCGGAGGCGCCTGCATAATATCGAACCAAACCCCTATGTCAGATTGAAGCCCCTGATGTGGTGCCGCAACCCTTCTAGGCCCTCGCGATGTTTTCGAGGCCGCGGTAGAAGAACTTCTTCGGGAGCTTCTCCGGGATCCAGGATAAGGTGGTCTCCTGACCCCAGATATTGAAGGACAAGAGGATGTCAATGGTAGCGTTGCGGGAAAGACTGTGCTTCGTCTTGGCGCCGTCGTCGGCCGCATATTTCAGAGCTTCGACGGCATTGGCGCCGCTACTGATAACCATCATGGAGTATCTTAGTTTCCACGTCCTTGCTGTTTAATGGTTAACCATCCGATTCGCAACTGAAACGAGGCATCATTACTTATCCGGTCAACCGATTCGGGCGATAGATAGGCCCATTGAACTTGTCCATTCCCTCCGGCCTGGGGACTTTGGGATTACCACATTTTTGTGTTCTGGAGCCCGTGGCGTGTTTCCCACAGTATGATTTCCATTCTCGTTGCTTCGAGCTCAGTTGCCGGGATAAGGAATGGTGCCGAGCCAGCTATGGAAATCTTTGAGCAAGTTTCGGATGTCATCGATGTGTGCCGCCGCCACTCGATCCAGTGTCCAACGCGGTTGTATAGCCCGACGACAAGTCGACGGAGAAGATGAGCAGAAATGAACCACAGAAGAGAGTGTGAAGCCGACAGATGGGGTAACATAATATGAGATTGGGAAAAGAGGTGCAATGCATCTGAAGGCTGCCCGGCCAGACTTGTACGCAGTGATGAATACGGCATGCCGACCACCGAGTACCGAGTCTAGAGGGCGTTAACCCGCAGAAACACAGGTAGAGAGTGGCGAGGGATGGGAGTGGAATTTGACTAGCTTTCTGGACAAGAGCAGCAAACAAAGAGTTGACATGCATCGGTTTTCGGCAGTCCATACCAACTTTCCCAGACAAGACAGGGCCCTTGGCAGGAGTCTCCCGACAAGCTTCTCTGGGCGAGAAGGTACATACCTAGGTAGGTGCAAGAGACCGCAGGTCCCGTTGAGTAGGTACTTCTCAGCGCATTGTATGGCTCCTTCCTGCCATGTGCCTACCGGCTCTTTAGCAAGTCCATTTGAACTTTATATACTAAGTTTAATGATCGCAAAGCGCATTCGGCTACCGAATTCGGGCGTTTGGTGCTAGGATATATGGCCTGGCTTGACGTATTAGTAATAGGGGGTACTGTCAGGGTCAACCGAATGTTATAGTCAAAGTCCGGTAAGAAGTCGATACATAGGGCGGGGTTTCTCCCAGGAAATGGAAAAGGGGTCAAGTTTCAGATTGTTATTCATGTATGGGTTGCCTTGTTATTCCTACCTTTAATAATAATAACTGATAAGGACTTATAGAAACGGTAGTTATAGGTTGCCTTGTGAGCGGCAGCCATATAGTAACGGACGGATGTACTTGTAATACTATAATTTATATGAACAGAATCATAGATATTTTCGGCTTGGAACAAGTTGGAATACGAAATCGTTTAAATAGAACAGGCCACTTGACCCTGTATCAATGTTAATCTCTCATGGTTTAGTATAGCAAAAAAGATACCTTAGGGGAGGGTGTTCTAATAATACCTGGCCGGTATCGATCGAGGTGAATGCCGGCAGGGGGGGATGTGCAATCGCTAGTCCATCATCATCACTCACCATCGATCTTGGCTAGCTCTGGCTATACCCGGCACTTCCCTGAGCATCTTTATGGATAAGCATAGCATTACCGCGTACTGTTGCCATTCTATCAAAGGCACACCAGCCCTTGGACATACTGATAACGAGTATGTCAAGATTACCCCCCTCGAATTTGTTCTAGGCCCCCTTTTCGGACTAGCTTCCAAGACCAAAGGGGAGTATGTAGGCACGTGTATCTCATGGGGACGAAACTCTCTCATTTACGAGCAAGTCTAGGCCCTCCTACGGAATGCTCACCGTGTTGCCATCCTCTACCAGGCATGAAAGCCTCCAATAACCGACGGCGTGAAGAAGCCGAAGAAGTCGGCAAGCAGGTATCTCAGCACCACTCTAGGTCGGCCGAGACCGTTCACCTCCGCATGATGACATGTCAGACTTAGACTACCGACGACTCCCGCGTGGATATAGCTTAAAGTGACGTTCCTACATTCTGCAGATAGATATAACCCAATATACTTGCTTTTTAAAAATTCAGTTGGCGACTGGTTGGCGACCATCTTACTGTAACCCATTCTATTTATTATTTTATAAAAACCGGTCAGATAATACAAAGCATTATAAGATCATTATAAATCAATTAATACGTCTAACTTATTTTTAGTTGACTTATAAAAGCTGGAGCTTTATTTTTATTTAAATGTAAGAATTGCGTAGTAAGCTTTTAAGGCATTCATCAGGCCAGAAGAGTATTAAAAAAAAACTTCGTTGTTTGGTAAGGAGGCACGTGTTGTAGGAGTACTATACATGATCCCTCGCTGCTTATGTATAGTAGGTAGGGTTGCTCCCAAGGGGAATGTTCTGCACGACCAGCTCCGACAGCCTACCGTATCTATGTTATCACAGTTAGCGCTGGGGTTACCCCGAGCATCACTACGGCGCCTGCACCTGACTACGGCATGAGACAGTACGGGGATCTGCGAAGAGAATCGGCAATCAGGAGAGCCAGAGACTATATCTCCTATATAGAATTAGCCAGTCGATCTAAATAAAAGCCTTACCTGCTACTTCGTACTGTACTTACATTGTGATAGCAGTCTCCCATCCACATACGGAAACACTTGGTATGGTATCTGATCCGATCTGTCCCTGCCTTATCACGAGCCTCGGGATACCTTATTCGGGCCACATACGGATGTACTGTAGACTGGCTACATAATGTGGGAGCGCAGCGTGGCATTGCGCGATAAGGCGCATGCCTCGGCGATACTGTTTCGTGTCGGCCTCTGTCGGGAGCCTGGTCCTGTCTGCATGTGACGCGACGAATAGCATCTCGCCAATGAAGACACGGGCTGATCCCCATCCACCCTCAACCCACAAGAGCAAGGCCGCCGACGACACCCCCTTTGTCCAAAATGACGAAGATGTTGTTGTTGGTCGGGCTAGCCCACCTGACTTTCGTCATCGGTCAGCAGCAAAGCTGAATGTCGGAACGCCTTGAGAACCAGTCGGGAGACCACCTGATTGGGTTAGGCGAGAAAGTTATGGCTGGGCAGGCCCCTCGGCGCTAAACTGTACAAACTAACAAGCCACAAGACCAAGGAGGGAACTGCCTACCAACAACGGTTTGATATCAATCTCTTGTGTGCTATGCCCTTGTAGTATGGAAGCATGCACTCAACCTCGCCCTAGGCAGGAGGTAGATAAGCAGTTTAACTAAGTAGCTGCCTGTATATGTAGTTTACGCACGCAATCAAAGCCGAAATGGAAGGCAGTGACATCCTTATCGTGCAGTTGTAGGCCGCCCACGGGCATCCCCGACGTCCTGTCGCCAAGTCACAGGATGGAGTAACCAACCATGCCCCCAGCACGTTATCAGCCCCGGCAATGATTCAGTGGAAGAACAATAACAGGCAGACGCACGGATGTAGTGCCCCAACGGTGGCTCGGGTCACTATTGTGTGATTATCCGTTGAGGGTACGTGCTAAGATTACAAGTGACTCTCAATGCTAGATAAGGTGCTTTACGTATATTCTGTACATGTAATATGTATGTCTTATGTAGCTAGAAACCACGTGTTTGGCGATTTATCTGCTAACTTACCGGTGCCGGTCTACCTCCTATCATTAGTATGGGGCCAGAGAGAGCCAGCTGTCGGGACGATAAGAGCGGCCTCGGGACGTGCGCTTGGGGCCGTTTTCTTACTGTTCTCCCCCTTTCATTGTGGTTCCAACACATGAACAATTCGTCGAACAACAACAGAACTCCAAAGCTTTCCAGTCCTGCCTTAACTTCCTTTGCGTAACCGGGTTCTGCTGAAGATCACAGATCCTCCCATCAAGCCTTCAACGTCATCGCCTGCACGCAGGGCGGCCGTTATCGATAAGATTAGACTCAAGCCAGACAGGCCGGACGAGCTGTAACTAGCCAAATCGTGTCTGCGCAATCTCCTTGGACAGTTACGCCGGTCATCATCGTCATCTGAGTCATCGGCCGACGGGCAATACTCACTCTTTGTTTTCTTGCCTGCGAACAAAGCCTCTTTCCACCTGACTTTGTTGGTGGGTGCACTTGCTGCTTATCCACGCTTCTTTCGCTTTCCAGACAAAGCCGCTTTCCCCCTTTGCAAACAGTCAAGCAACTAGCACCGGACCTGCCTTACCTCATCAACATAGCCGCCGTGTGACTCGATCTCATCCTCTCTAGAATCCCCCCCAGTGCTTCCTGTAAAACCTCCTCTTCTCTCTTCAACCCTACAAACCATCTATCGTTAACCATCTCTATAACTTGTTTAACTCGCATCGCCTATCTTCTCCAGTTGCCCATCGTCATCGTCAGAATTTAGTGTCTTTGGCTGTAACACTTCCTAGTTGTTCCACCGAGTCCGTCTTACAGCATTGTCTTTTCATCCGGAACAAGAATCCTCCAAGTGTATAAGTATCGCCACAGCGAACTTAGCATCCTCCGGTAGACGTTTACAACAATCATACATCTGAAGAATCCGCATCTGTTGCATCAGTCACAACCAAACATGGCTTATCAACAGACCAGGGATTTGCGAAGCGCTGCCCAAGACTCCAAGCGGTTCAAGGAGCACAAGGCGAAGTGGTCTCTGGGAGCCCGGTCTTCCGCGGGAGTGTACCAGCTCTGGAACCCTGACAGGCTGACCGGCAGCGCAAGTCAACAAGCAAAGGTTCGGCCGCAAAAGCGCTTGTAGTAAGTGACACCAAGCCGCCAAAGCCCTAACTGTAACTGGTCACCGTACTGATTTGGTCTCTAGTGAGCACCACCAGTCGAGTAACATCGTCAAGCTGCGAACCGGGATGATCGCGCACGGCCTTCCGCAGAGTCACTCACGTGCGAAATGCGACGCGCTGGCGGAACTGAAGGATCCCTCCAACACCTCGCGATCGATCCACGATTTTCTGCCTTCTCCCGACGACCGGCGTTTGGATGTTTCGGATAACTTCCTGTACAGCTTCGATAGAACCGATACTCCAGGCGGGCCACTGTCGCTTGACATATTCGTGAAGACGAACCCGAGAGAGACGGAGAAGTTGGTCGAGAAAGAGTACGAGATCTTAGATGTCAACGGAGATGCTCTCAAGGGTCGAAAGGCCCGGCGAGATCTCCGGCGGAAGAGTCCCCAGCTCGTCGCGGAAGAGGCGAGTATCGTAGAGGACGACGGCTTCGAACTGATCTAGACCGAGATCAACTTAGTCTGTCCTCGGTCGCATTGGGCGTTGCTCGCTTGGCCCCATCACACCTGGCCTACACTTGCTCTTCGGCTCTGGTAATATTTCCCTGTACACTTTCCCCAGTCATCTTCACGTTTGGAGTTCGGAGAGGCAGCGCGACACTTTAGGCCGAGTATTCACATTGGGGCTAGGGGTTTGATTCGTAACCGGGCATGATCGGTATGATTTCGGATCTTTCTCCCTCTCCCTGAGCGTTTTGCGGCAACCATCGCGGGCTGGAGAGTTGTTGTAATAGACTTGTTCAACGCATTCATTATACACGGGCAACCGCATATTATACATTAGCTTGCTAATCAATGATCTTTTGTATACCTACCCCCTGACTCTTGACATATACCGCGTTCGGCTTGACTCTCGATTCCAGTGTAACGGTTGAAGTGAAACAACTGAGGCCCTTCATTGGGTTGTATGGGGTTTCAATACCCGGTTCCGGGAACTTCGAGCGAAGATAATCTTCCGGGCGCCTTTGATAACTACCCTCTGGTACGTCAAGTCGTAATTATCTTCGTGGGTATTCCAATGTCGTATAGATGCCTGGTTTCCATGAAATTTGCCCTAAAATCGTAAATAATGGCCGGTTTGGCTTGAAATTCGTGGTGTTGGATCGAGAAAAGGGAGGTTGATAGAGCGACGAATTTGGTGGGAATTCCAAGTGAGCTGAGAATTTTCTAGGTTTCTCCGCGCTCCTCTGCTGTGTGCGTGGATTATGTAAGCGTTGGTCACGTTATCTCAGCGCTGATTGCACCCCTTAATGAGTATGTATCTTAATGTAATCTGCGGCAAACTGTATCCATTTTGTGTTTTCTTGTTGCCTTCGAATCATTGATTTGGTCTTTCTCTGTGATAAATAGAAAGATGCAGCTGTTCCCTCTTAGAACCGTGTGTCGAGGCCCTGGACGAAATTAAATATCGCATGAGAAATGCTGCTGAACATGATCTGCGACGATGGGCCTCTCGGTCTCCTCTTGTTGCGGATTTCTCTGCCTGCGATCCCATGCCTACAATTACTGTGTCGATAGAAAATATTCAGATCAGGAGACCGGCACTACTAGCCTTCGAGGGGGCCCTGAGGCTCGACTACGAGTTCAGGGGCGGCCGCCACGACCCCCCCGGCGTACATAGAGCCTGGAGCCCGGCCGGAAAACGACCGTCTGCTGGTTATCGCGCTGTCGCCGGCCGCATTACTGTCCTCGTGCCCGACGTGACCGATCTGCCGCACCCTCTGTGGAGGACCATAGAGTGGAAGGAGGATGGTGCCGGCCGACCGGCACAGCATGGACCAAGTCAGTAATGTTTCCGCCGCTGCTAGTTTCCATGTTGGCCTTCTTGAAATGTCGTGGTCTACGCCTTCTCAATCTTGACTTCGATCATCTAGCAGCGGACTTATGGTTCGAGGCCTGACGATTAGCCGAGAGCCCATCATTCAGCTCTGTGTCTTGACTTATACTATCCAAGGCCGGCATCTCTGAGGTGGTGCATTATATTTTACGGGATAACCCAAACTTCTAGCACATACGACCATATTTCTACTCGTCCCGTCCGCTCTCCCCTGATAAGCCAGATACCGCCAGATCAGTAGTTGGTCGGTGACGACCAGCGAATCCCTGGTGTTGTATGTTTTCTTTTTTGGGCTCTCTTGCCTCCAGTGCTGTGGTTCGGGTTCTTTTACTTTTTTGAGTTTTATTAACTTTCGGTTAGAGTCACTTCCTCTTCCTTGAGAGACGTCAAGGCGACGTAGTTGCGCTTAGTCCTCGAAGCCTGCTGGCAACTTAATATTCGGAGTGACTAGGCTAGGCTCCTGGTATTTCCCGTTCGTCTCCCTATAGCTAGTGACCCGGTTGTGAGCAATGCGTAAAGCTATACCTAAGAGAATACATGGTGTATCAAATTTCAGCTTTCCTCGCTAGATAAGCAACCTTACAGTACGGAGTGTAGCTTGACATGACACATAGGAGCTCCTAATGGACAACCCATTTTTGAAGCCAAACCCTTCAAGCATGAAAGGCGCCATGCCTCGGAGATGAAAAAGCCAATAGTTGAGAGTGCTGAAGTATCTTTTGACCTAGAACCGTAGGATGCGTTTGTTACGAACAGGGTTCCCGCTGGTGGCGGCACCATCAGGAGGAACTGATCCTCCTCTCTAGAGATAACCAACTCGGCCGGACTCCGAGCGTGGAAGAATGCGAGCTGCCAGTCGTGGTATGTAGGATGGTGCTGAGTTCGATGTCTAACCCTACTTGAAGCTCCGGGGAACTCGATACTCGCTAATCATGGGGAGTCGTTTAATGAGAAGCAGGGATGTCACTACCTGCGCGGCAGTCTTCGTAGTCGCCTTTACCGTGCGCTAGCACATTACCTGGTGTTGAGAGTGAATCCCAAGAGACACGTTCATTCCCTCAGCTGGGCCGAAGCCATCGCACTGCAGATTCCGTCAAGCGTGGATGCTGGAAGTTGGAAGTTATCGGCGACAATGCTGGATATAAGGAGCGACGATAAGTGTAATTCTTGTACTACCGTGTCGAAGCTCCGTTATGGATGGCCGTGCACGAGAACGGGGAGGTCAGAAACCGGACATCCCAGATCAGCGCAGTCCTGCTAGAGGTAGGAAACGCACCCGGCTTGTAGCGATTGCCGGACTGACGATTGCTGCTTTTACAGCAGAGGCCGAGGTGATCCGCCTATCCTAACCAGGCATGCAAAGACGCGGAAATTCACCTCTGAGGTTGAAATGGGGCGCATTGCCTCTCCCAAGTCTCGTTGCATACCTTCCTCATCAAGGCCTTGGGCGCTTTGCGGCCCGTCATGAGCTCGAAGGTCTCCATAGCCATCTCACTCACGACCTCCAATCCATCGACGATGACCCAGGTATGGTTTCCCTGTTCCCTTATGCGACGTACTTGCTTGACGAGGGGCGTTATAAGAGGCTCGTAAGCCAGCTGTGACGGAAACACCTGTTAGTCGAGAGAAAACTAACTTGAAATAGGGCATACTCACCTCGATAACCACACCCCCGGTTGGGCTTTTCAGCCAATGAGGCGGCATTCTGAAATCTACCGGTGGATTATCGTCGGTGCCAGATGCTGGGATGCAAGACAGGATCAACGTAGGGTATTGATAGCCACTTGGCCAGGTTTGCGTAGGTGAATCAAGGGTATGGCAGATCCGGTCATCCTCATTACGCCGCGCCAGTAGTTTCTGTTCCCGAGCATACTTGTTGAAATGCTCCGCGACTCGTTCTGCATTCGACTTCGTCCTATTGTAAATGAAGATGTTTCGACAGCCCAGCTTGATGAGAGCGTATATCGCTGCTCGAGCCATCCCTCCAGCCCCAATTACCAGGCCGGTAGTTCGTGACGGTTGAACAGAGTTCCTGGGGCTTATAGAGCGGCGTAGACAGGTGGTGATGGCGCTCCAGTCGGTATTGTCACCGTAGAACTTGCTTGAAGTTCCAGCAGTGTTTCGAGCATTCGCGTGGTCCAGGATTGAAGATGTCTTCCCGCGAAGGGGTAAGAGGGTATTAACTGCTCCTATAGCCGTTGCGTGAGAACTAAGGTGGTCGACACGAGACATGATCGCAACCTTGAATGGAGCGGTCAATGAAGCGCCACCGAAGTTGTGTCCGCACCGTATCCAGTCGACCTCTTCAATTGATGTACATTGCTTGACATTAAATGTATGCGGCATCACTATGGCGATCGCAGTTAGCACACTCGCTCAAAGGCCGACATATTTTGGTCCACGTGCTGTGGAGAAACCATCAACGCGGAGCACAAGCACCAAAAGAATGGTAAGACTGTCGCGAAATTGCTGAGGGTTGACTTACTGTAATGCTCATATGCCGCCCGATGCATTGCAGGCGACGCTGAGTAATAGACATTAGAACCTAGGGTGTAGAAATTCAGGGGCTGCAATAGCCCCTGACGAAACAAGAGCCGCATGACTCCTCGAGCAGTATGTACTCCGGCCAGCCATTCCCGTGGCGAAGCCTCGAGAGCTTCATGCCCAACAGGGTTCAGCGATCTGTTCTGCAATGCGCTCACAGTCCCAAGGACAGAAAAGTCGTAGGCTATGATGAGCGGCTTCGGTTCCGGCAGCGCATTGATCTTATCCATGAGTAGTCGCCAGCTCTCCTCAGATCTATCACCTATGCAGAACCTGCCAATGCTGACAATATGGCATCCGAGGGACTGTGCTCGCAGGAAATGCTCAACATAAACGTTGTCATTCCATTGGGGTACTCCGAAGCCTTTCATCGTATAGTTGCCAATGATCTTTGTTCGCCCGCGCATATCGAGAACACGCGTGACTAATGCTTGGTTTCTTTCCAAGTCGAGTCTCAAATACTCAACACCAAGCCGCAGGCCGTGCAGCATCAGCTTGAGATCCACAGTATCTTTTTCTTCCTGTGGCCGCCGACGTTCCTCTCTCGGATTCTCTTCGACATAATAAATGATTGGCACATCCAATTTCCGGCGTATCAAGGCCACCTGCGCTGCGATGATATCAAACAGATGGTTCGGCCAAGTGTCGATAATGAGCTCTACGGCTTCTCCAGAAGCTTCTAGCTCGTCCAAATTCAACTTCGGGTCCATCAGAGAGGAAAGACGCAAGTGAAGGACATAGGTATGAAGTCGATGTTCTGGTGGTATTGCGTTAATCGAGAAAGGATTCTCCATCCAAGACCGGGTTAGGCTATGACCCAGAATCAAGTCCAAAAAGTTGATGAAATCCTGCCTCGCTCGAATCAACCTAGCGGATGACATGAGCGTCGAACGAAGTGTGGCCTGAGACGCAACCTCCCCACCGCTGGAGTCTAAGAGGTTGTAATACTCAAGGTTAGAAAATTCTCGATGCTTCTGATCAGCGCGCTGGAGGCGCTCCGCAGCGGCTGGAGGTAGTCCAAGCAGCTGGTACATATACTCTTTGTCGCGGTGGATGTAGATCACCGAATTCGTTTCAGTACAGGCCTGCAGGATTGCTTGGGTCTCTGTAGAAAGCGTCCCCGTTCCACATTCTATGACGCAGTTACTTCGATTCATCCCGATGGTCTGGGCAAGGACCCGTGCCATCTGGAAGTTCAAGGCGTCCTTCCCGTACTTTTGGAGGTAGCTGGCCCTACTACATCCACTGGCCTGTTCGAAGCAATGGTCTTCGGTGAGAAGCCGCCGTCGGAGGTACTTAGCCGCGATAAATCCAAGAGTCCGTTTCCCAGCACCACGGCATCCTACGAGAATGATAGAGGCGTCCGGATGAAAGATTCTGTGGTTCGGTTTTACCGGCTTAACCGGCAAGCTCATTGGCTCAGGTTGGATGAGTGTGGAATGTGTGGCCGACATCCCGATCACTTCTCCGACCGTAATTTGTCAATTCTCCAAAATCTTCTCGGGATATTGTGTTATTTCCAGCGGGAGTTCAATCTCTGCTCCTTATTCTTCTTTTCTGCCCTGAGATTCTGATCCGCCAAGTAACCCGAGTTTGACCCGTTAAAACTGGATGAGGCGCGAACACCCTCTCCGGTCTCACAAGAGCCAGGAAAATGAGCACAGAAGATTTTCGTATTCATGAAGACATAGACTCTGAGTCTTTCGCTGGAAACCGGAAGTAGCGTAAATCGTGTCGGCGAAGTGAGCGTGCCTGTTACTTCGCAAACACTCCATTGAAAACAGGTCGATTCCCTGAACCCCGCGCGAACATCTGCTTCCCTATAAAGGGGTTAAAATAGAGTCTCTCATTATAACGTCGTGGATAAATGGGTTTATGTGTAGTGAAAAATGGTATGGCACGTTGTACCGAGAGCACTGCAACTAGCTAGAGGGGTGGTCGCCGAGACGGCAAGGTAATCGGCAAACCCAGAGTATTTTACCCGGCGAGGTACCGCCACATTTTGTTCTAACACAGCCACAAGTGTCTAGCCACAGCGCTCTACTTCGCATCCGAAGTTTCATAGTAAATTAGCCCAGCCATTCATTATCGGTCGCATCAGCCTCCAGTTCCGCGTACATTCATCCCACGACTCTGGCTGATCACACGTCCACCTCGTACTACGGCAAGGATTCTCGGCTTATACAGCTTAGTGGGCTATCTTAAGCATGCGAAATTACACGGCATGGAGGCCTTGAGCACCGTTCTATACTAAGAAGTGGGATTGACTCCAATGCTGGGGCTTATGTCGCTTATGCTGGCAATTTGAGAGTCAGCTCGAAATATACTTCTTGACCAGCCAGACATTGCGCCAAGGTGGCGCAAAGAGAGTAACACACAAAGAGCGCACGGTGGAGGCTATGAGTGATGGTGAGAGTGATGACGGCAAGCGCGTGTCCAAGAAGCGGAAGGCGAGTCGCGCTTGTGACCGTTGCAACTCGCAACATCAGCCTTGTGACAATGCCTCCCCGAAGTGCAGCGTCTGTGAGCGAGCCGGGACCGAGTGCACATATAACAGGCCTGTGCGTAAACGAGGCCCTCGAAGCGGCTATACGGGACAGAATGGTGAGCGCCTGTGGAGCATAGTCCTCCAGGCGAGGCCGGATCTCGAGGATGTTGTATTGCAGATCCTCCGAAGCGGCACTTACGGCAATACGGGTATCTCCAATTATGAATACTTCAAAAATAATGATAACCAGACGGGGTTGGTAAGCTGGTTTAATCAGAGCCGGCTTGGGAAATACCTGGAGCAGGGAGAGTCGGCGGATCTGATGCTCCCTCCTGTAGATGAGCACTCTTCTGCGATACCGCCCCAAGCACACCGTGAAACCACTCCAAAGTCGCAATCATCAAATACAGCCTCTCAAGTCGATGCGACTAGATCCGTGGCGACTACAGCGAGCGCATTATTACCGCCAATTCCCGCAGCGATCTCTAGTATCGTAAACCCTCACGGTGCCCCTCAAAACCCGAACGACATCTATCTCCCGAGCGAGGACATTAGAAAGCACCTTCCTCACGTTGACCAGGTTGGGCGCCGTGGGTATATTGCAAGCTCGCCGCAGACCGATATTCACAGCAGCAATTTTCAGTCCTCGCTAGCAGCACATTCCAGAACCCGGAGCTCACCATTCGAGCATGCCACCACCAATGGATACGACAGTCTCCTTCACAAGCAAACCCACCGCGACATATCACTCAACCGCCGATCTGGCTCGGAAGTATCGACTGAAGCTTCATCTCAGGGAGAACAGCATGGACGCTCTACATCCCGGCCCCCACAGCAAGGGAGCTTCGGTTTCGACGCTGACACTCTCCACTGGTGCGTATTACGAATACTGGGCTCAGCAGTCGGATCTCATTATTCTCTTTTACCACGACGGTTCGAGCTAACAAGGATTAGGTTGGACTCTGCGCCTACCGACACCCTACTCAATCTCGGGTTTGTGCCTGGGGAAGGGATGGAGCAAGATTTCCTGGAGCTTTGCGAGAACCCAGAGCCTATTGAGCCTACGCCTACCGGGTCCATTCATCAGGATGAGGATGAAGAGGTTATTTGGCGTCGGCTCGTCATGCGTGGTCGATTTGTCTAGCTAAGGTGCTTCATACTCGCCATCCAGCCAGCTCTACTACTGCACCCATGTCTGGTGGAGCCCCTTCAGAACGAGGGCATACCCGTTGTATTGAGATACTTTAGACAGAACGCACTCCCGTAGCGGAATTCGCGTCTTGTCTTCAACACCCATTACTCCTACCAAATGCATAGTACAGGATCCCTATCCATTCAAAGATACAGCTATGTGCCTTTCTGGCCTTCGAAGACGTTGCGCATTCGCACAAGTGCCCAAGTTATGTTGCCAGGCGACTGGTAACTTTCGCTTAGGCATTACAATACTGTTACCTGAGTGTCTAGATACTCAAGAGATGGGCCCATCAAGTGTACTATGGGGCCTACGCGTCGTTCTTCTTAACTCAAATGCGCAGGAGCACTTGGTCGTACCGGTATAGACCACCAACTAGCAACACCACGTTAATCAAGAGCATAGTCGTCGTGCACTACATCAGAAGATGACCTCGGAGAGCGCGCCAAAAGTAGCTTTGTCGGCAGCTAGCCCCTGCAGCCAAACAACGGTATCTATTGAAGACCAGTGAGATTTGTCAAGACGTCTGCCACCTAGCTGTCGCCTGACAGAAGACGTGCGGCGGTGTGTAAAACTGGTTCGGACCGTATGACCAAGTTACACTAAGGTTCGGGTGCTCTCTACCTAGCAGCAGAGTCTTATTAGCAACAACATAGCAGCGGTGAGATGCCGAGAAAATCAAACCAGCAACCTTGAGATAAACTTGAAACCGAAGTGAGTTTGGATCTAACGATATATCAACTGACCCATGTGCCCATGTAAGCAAAAGAAACTCTTATTTGCATCTCTGTTCATGCCCCAGTCTATAGTTCTCCTGGGGTATAGATTTCGGGAGCCCCATAAACTGCCCCAACCCCTGGGCTTGGTGGTGGTCGAGCCACCGTCCAGCGCCGGAACTGCTAGCCACAGCGCTAAGCCTGTTCCTGATGATCAACTGGAGGAATGAACTCATCCACTGTAATGAGTCACTCTAAGCACCTTTGGAGTCACCAAAAGGACAACAGAAATCCGCCGCTATTGATCCACATTGAGGGCGCAGCCGTAAACCTTTGATTCGCTGCCATTCTGATCCTATTATGATTCATTTTTGGTATGAGCCACTGCGGTAGCTAGAGCTAACCCGCCGGGTTACTCAGATGCATGAGATGTATCTTATTGGGTGTTCAGAGGCGGGTAACCAGACGACGGTCGTATCGCGAATCAGCTACTTCTCGTATGTTATACGGGCAACCCTTGAGGTAGGTGGTTTATTATCTAGACCTGCCTTTATAATATCTTCAGCTGTATGCCATTCAAGTCGTCGAAGCGTTCTCACCCGCATGATAATCAATAGACAAATTCAACTTTGGCTTCAAACTTCCCTCAAAGCCAATCGGTGTCGGGCTTCTCATAACTAGTAGCACAATTATATACTATTAAATCCCCGGATTCTAAAGATTTCGTCATATTCTTATCATTTTCCCCGGAAGGATACTCTTCTTAAACAGCCATGGCGACAGCGGAAGCGACTCCTGAGCCTGCAGCGCTACCCGTCGGCTCTTATGACACAGCACTATGTCTAATTCCACCGAAGCACACGTGGGCGTCCATCGATCGGCTACGAATGCTTTACGATAAAGCATACGAGAAATGGCCACCCCACGTCAACATCATATATCCCTTTGTCGGGATAGATAGCCTAACTTCGGCATCAGAAATGATCGTATCGGAGTTGAGGGCCTGGAAAGAGGCCAGCGGAGCCCCAAAACTGCGCATCCGGCTGGGCGAAGCGGATGCGTTCTCTCATCGACAGGGTGGCACGATATTCATCTGTGACAAGGATCCGGCGCGCGCCGCCGGCCTTTCCGAGCTTAGAAATCACGTGTTGAGTGCCTTAAGACAGAGCCCAGGCTCTTATCAGATGCATATGACCATCGGACAGAGCGACGATGCGAGCTCTTCGTCACATGAGTTTCTGCTCGAAAAGGCTAGCCTCTTGCCCGCGGTGGAGTGGGATGTTGAAGAACTTCACATCCTGATCCGCGAGCGAATCCAGATTGACGGAAATGCTACCAGCCAGATGAAGATATGGGGTGTTATCGATGTCGCGACGTTATCAGTATCTCGAATGGCCGAGCCTGCTGCGATCTATGAGACAGAGAGACTGGCCCAAGGTGGTGTAGATTCGGAACATGACGTTGAAGCCCGGAATCGTAATACGAGTCGGCTTCCTTACGTATTTTCGTCATCCGAGCAAAAGTGGAAAGTTCATCCAGGGCCGTCATCGCAACTCGAGGAGGAGTCGGCCCCGCAGTCTCTAACGGTCGCCAGCTACAATGTTCTGGCCGAATTCGAGTATCCTCCCTCGCAGGACCGGTACCCCCCTGTTATACAGAACTTGCTGGGCAAGTCAGGTATATCAGATATCGTCGTGCTGGAAGAAGTCACAGATGATTTCCTTTCCTATCTCTTAAGGGACGACAGGGTTAGAGAAGAGTATCCTTTCACCTCGTGCGGGCCGCCCGAACAATCTGATATCGAACCCTTACCTAGCCATCTTAATACCGTGGTGCTCAGCAAGCTGTCCTTCTCTTGGGACTGGGTATCCTTCCGGAGGCGCCATAAAGGTTCGGTGATTTTGCAATTCGATAGAATCGGGAAGCGCAACGGGGATGTCTTTCTCCCTGCCGTTCTATCAACTGTTCATCTAACTTGTGGTCTCACGGATGGCTCCGTAGCCAACAAGAAGCTCGAATTACAGTCAATCCTTAAATATCTTTCGAAGACATATCCTGAGAACCCGTGGATTGTGGCAGGTGATTTCAACATCACGACCAGCGCGTACACCATCAATACCGCGCTCAAAAAGAAGGCGATATCGTCGCATACGGCAGACAACCTGACAGAGATGGAAACCATGATCACTGAAATTGGGCTAACCGATGCCTGGTCGTTTTCTCGTGTGCGATACGGCGACTCCAGCTTTGACGAAGATCAAAGACATCTGCGCGACGTCTTTGAGGGCGAGGAAGGTGCTACGTTCGATCCAACTGTGAACGAACTAGCGGCGGAGACGGTTGGAAGCGGGTTCAATAATAGACCACAGCGATACGACCGGATTCTAGTCAAGGGGCAAGACTTGTTCACTGTCTCGGGCTTTAATATGTTTGGGAAGAATAGGGGCCTGCTAGGCAGTGGGGCTGCTGCCGATGATAGTAGCGACACTCAAGGCAAACCATCTTATGCCAGTGACCATTGGGGCGTCAGATGTTCCCTGAAACTCGCATCCGATACTTCGGAACAGACGATAGACGATAGCAGCAAACTGTTGGTTGAGGTACAAGTCAAGGCGCCGCCGGATAGCCTGGCGGACGTCTCAGAGCTGCGGGAGTGCCTTGATAAACAGAACGTCTTTCCCTCTGAAAGTGATATTAACGAGCGGGAAGCAGCGCTCGCCTTACTCAAGGAAGTCATCCTAAACGACGGCGAAAGCGGCCATGTTCGAGGCAAACCGGCGTTCGTGGTTGTGCCCGTCGGCTCGTACGGTCTAGGCGTCTGGACTGCATCCTCGGACATCGACTGTCTTTGTATCGGTCCCATCAGCTCCAGGGTCTTCTTCGCGTTGGCCGTGCAGAGACTGCGCAAAGCTGCAATGAGGGGTATCAAAGTGCTCCGCCGCGTTAACGCCCATTCCGGTACGATGCTCGAGCTTGAAGTTCTGGGAATCAAGATGGATTTACAATACTGCCCCTCGACGTTCATTGCGGAGACCTGGCCTCATGCCATGCGGTTGCCTCCGTCCGACCCTGTTTTCACACTCCCCACGCAGACTCTAGCTAAGCTGAAGCCGGTAAGGGACCTCTACTACATTCGGAGAACGATCCCCGACTACGCTGCGTTCAAGGTCGCGTATCAGCTCATCAAGTGCTGGGCTAAGCAACGCGGCATATACGCGGCGAAGTTCGGGTACCTCGGCGGAATCCACATTTCGATACTCTTGTCCAGGGTCTGCAAACTGCTCTCCTACGACGGCAAGAGCGTTTCAGTACATACGATTCTGACGACGTTCTTTGACCACTACGCGGGCTTCGACTGGAAGAGCCACATGGCCTTCGACCCCTTCTTCCACAAGCGGCTGCGGTACGTGAGGACCTCGCGCGAGCCCATGGTGATCCTGGGCTACCACGCGCCGAACCTCAACACCGCCCACACCGCGTCTCCCCCGTCCGTGAGGACGATCTCAGAAGAGCTGAAGCGAGCGAGCGCTCTCCTGTCGCAGGAGGGAATGACGTGGTGCGGATTCATCGGCAGCGACGGTCTCACGGAGCGCGCACCGGAGGCTGGCGCGGCTGAGTTTCTGAACGCGTACAAGACCTACGTCAGGATCGATGTCCAGTTCTGGGGCGTGTCTCTTGCGAAGGGTAGCGGCTTTGTGGGCTGGTTGGAATCCCGTTGCGTGATGCTATTAGTTGGTAAGTTTTGTCCTAGATGTGGCCGTATGCCGTTTGGGCATCCCCTTCAAGCTATACGTCGCTCATACAGGAGACAGATCTTAATAGGCGGCTGCCAAGCATGCACGCCAGGATATGGCCAGCACGATTCGTAGGCCGGGACGCGTCCGAAGAAGACCAAGACTACCAGGGTTATTATCTGATTGGTCTTGATCGACTGGAGGGCGCTAATAACGAGTCCATTGGGAAAGACGAAATGAAAATCACTATTGGTACGCTACGCACGGTACTTGAGACATTCGAAGGTCAGATACGAGGTGACGAGAAGTACTTCGACTCCAAATCCTGCTGGATGAGCGCATCTCTCGTCAAGAAATCCGAAGTTAGCCATCTGCGGCCAGACGGCCGCGAATGGGGCGAATACACCATCGGCGATGACGAGTCCGAGGGGGAAGAGGAGGAGGAGGAAGATAAAGAAGATATCGAACAACTAGACAGCGACGCAGATGCACCAATGAGCAGCAAGTCTAAGAAGAGACCCGTCCATGGCACCCCCACCCTCCCCAGCCGTCCGGCATATACCGGCAAATTCCGCTCGTCAGCAGACGTCATCAGCCGGCTGAGGTGGGACCCCGAGATGGATAGCGGCGACTATATAGTCGGCTACGAGGACCGCTTCCTGGGCATAAGGGAGCGCGCGCTCGACCAATGGAAGTCGGAGCAGACGGACGAGGAGTTCATCCCGCAGCATCGCATCGAGTACTTCAAGCGCAGGAGCGACGGTGTGGTCGTGTGGGATCGGAAACAGAGGAGGGACGATATCTTTGGAAGCGGGGTCAGCAGCCTTCCGCGGGAGGGTGCCAGCTGAGCCGGTTTCCCTTGCCAGGCTCTGCGCCATAATAGTAGAGCTGCCTATAACAACCCAAGTATAGCCCATCGCCTGCTTCTATATCCAAGCCGACCGAGATTCTCTCCTTTTGGTCAAACGCGAATAATCGAAAACTCTCATATCCGGAATCCAATAATTAGGCATTGCCATCGGCCAGATTTCTATTATTCGATTGCCATAATTTAGCTACTGGACATAAGCGTGGCTCAACTATTTTAGCCGGAACTTGCCATGCTTGGTTCTGGATATAGGACGGGAAAAGCCGAGACAAGATTGGGCGACGTTTAGTCAAGTAGAACCTCGATGTCTTAGAAGCCGGTTCCCAGATCCTACGTACGAGGGTCTCGTGAGGTCTCCTGTAGGACTACCGTGTGCAATGCAATGATGTCAACGGTTAGGAGACTTGCCGGCTCAGTCTAACCCGGATTGACAAGGATACATGATATCCTCATTGCTATCGTTGCCCTCCTGCCAGTGGCTGTCAGGATACCGAAAACGCACTCGATGACATGGCAGCAGCAGGTTGCGGTTGGCCAGTAGCTGAATGATAAAATATGTGCCACATTAGCTACGAGTTAAGAGACATACCACAGCTGAGCCATATACCTCATGCGGCTGCCAATAAATCCTTCGGCAGTGATCGGAAGGATTCCCTGCATAAAGATAAGACAATGACGGAGGGTTATTGTCGCGGCCCGAGTCCACAAAGTGATATTGAATAGAACCCCTCGGTTAAGATGGTCAAGGGGTCCGTAATACTACATAGTACCAGCATAACCACTAGCTTGTCGGCGAACTAACCATTCCAAGCTATCAATATGCACGGGAAAAAGCATGAGGGTTGTGTCTGTACAGACCACATGGATCCAACGGGCGGCTAAGGTCGGATTGCGACGTCCTGGAGGATGTCGACCGCTGTGATGATCAAGGGGCCATCTCGCCCGATCTCGCACGTTCAATTAACTTAGTTCGCGTCATCCACCTACCGACTCAGTTTCTCCAGGTATGTGCATATTATGAGGGTAAGATTCGAAGTTGGAGCGGAGCTAGCTGCACGTCCAAGACAATGCTCAAAATCGGACCGGCTTCTCGTTCGCGCGGAGCTTCCCCGAGGTCTGCCAAGACCTCTAACGGAGTTTCGTAGGCTTTTTACGGGCAGTAATGTGGCGGTCTCGTACCATCCGCGGGGGGTCAAGCTGCTCAGTTGCCTCACAGAGGTACAAGGTGCCTAGCGACCAAAGGCCCTCGCAACCGAAAATCGGCTCGAAAAGCTCCCTCCTCGGGTCGCTACTGTGCCCTACAGAATAAACAAAGTGGACATGGGGTTCCGGGGGGGGTTGCATCTACTAATGCGATCTCCATATGTGACTAGCGATTAGCGCGATCCCGCTGAAGGTTTCTGACCGATAAAAACACTCGAGCTGGTAAGATTAAGGGGTCAGCCGAACCTACCCGAAGTCGGCATGCCGAAATTAGCTCATTTTTTGGACCCCGAGTGCCCCCACCGACTCCTGCACACAATACAACGGCACGGGATGTAAACGCTTCGTAGCGCGAGCCCGCACTTTTAGCCCCGGAGAGGAGAGAGTCTGCGGTATGCATATTCATGCCGCCTGCCAGACTGACTGCCTTCTGTAGCACGACAGTAGTCCAAGCCAGCGCAGCGTCGGGCCTTGCACCTGTGCCCAATAAGCCCAAGCGTGCCCGAGCGAGGGGGTGTGAACCAGTGTGGGTGCGAGAGTACAGAAACTCGCTCCGCAGCATGATTTGGTGACATATGGGTGTTGAGTTCTCTTCGCCCAAGGAATTCGACCTGGCAGCAAGCAGCGTGGTTGACTCCGTAGAGTCCCCACTGGCTGACTCGTGCACTTGACAACCAATAGATGGCTGGGATAACATTCTTGGCCGTTATCGCCGTTTATAGATTCAGATCGGGCCCCCGATCGTAAGAGCACCCGCGCTTGTCTTAGCGGGGTAGTGTCTGAGAGGACCACTGCCTCCGTATATAATGCTCCATTGTTCGTAGGCCCAAGCGTAGAGCTCGAATTAACCAAGCAAGGGAAGCTAGTGCGGATTGTAGCAACAAATATTCGACACTCCCGTTACCGCAGTTTCACAAGTCGTCAGACCAAACTTTTCCAACGAAATGGGTAGTGTCGTACTAGACCAACACCAGTCTGAGCAAGCGATGGCTTTGCCAGTTAGTTCAGCTGTGCTTCATCGAAATATCCACGAGGCATTCCCTCGGGTGATTCGAGGTGTGGGGAGTCGCTTGATCCTAGCTGACGGCCGCAGCATACTAGATGCCGCCGGAGGGGCCGCAGTCTCGTGCATCGGACATGGCGACCGCAGGGTCAAGGAAGCGATGGTGGCCCAGTTGGAAGGAGTCGAGTATGCCTCGACGATGTTCTATACCACGGAAGTGTGCGAAAATCTTTGTCGAGAATTGGTCGATTCGACTGACGGCCAAATGAGTCGTGCGTATATTCTCTCCTCAGGTCAGTGCAAATGCCCGCTAAACGTTCTCGGCGGCGACTAAGTAAACAAGGCTCCGAGGCTATGGAAGCTGCGATGAAGGTGGCGAGACAGTTCTTCCTCGAGAAGAACCCGCCTGAGCCGAGCCGAACACAGTTTATCGCCCGGAAGCAGTCCTATCACGGAACCACGCTTGGCGCTCTCTCGATGGGAGGTCATGCCAGTCGGCGAGCCAAGTTCGAACCGATGTTGCTTGATAACATCTCGAAGGTATCTCCGTGTTTCGCTTACCGACATAAAGGCCCCGAGGAATCTCACAAGGGATACGTGTCGAGGTTGGCCGATGAATTAGACGAAGAATTCCAAAAACTTGGCCCTGGAAATGTGTGTGCCTTTGTGGCAGAGCCCGTTGTAGGAGCCGTGGGTGACCCGAAGCTTGGACTGCCGACGTTTCACTAAGATGCTGCTAGGCGCTCGGGTGCGTCCCCGCCGTCCCTGGGTACTTCCAAGCCATGCGAGCTATCTGTGACAAGTACGGTGCCTTGCTGATATTAGACGAGGTCGTGAGTGACTACACCTTGTATATTCCCCCAGGAACTTCCCCGTTGATGTCGTCATTCTATCACAACTCTTGGGCGAGCATCAAGGTTATGGCTTGCTGAAAGATTGATCGTGTCTCTGGACTTACCAGATTGCAGATGTGTGGAATGGGCCGTACCGGAACCATGCACGCTTGGCAACAAGAAGGCGTCGTGCCGGATATTCAGACAATCGGAAAGTGTTTGGGAGGTGGGTATCAACCGGTTGCAGGATTGCTTCTCCGCAACACAGTTGTGGACGTTTTCATGAAGGGTAGTGGGTGAGTCGCCGAGATCCAGTCGCTAGCTCCCCAGTTAGTCATCTAATAATTTTCCGTCAAGGGTTTTCGCACACGGGCACACATACCAAGCCCACCCGCTTGCCTGCGCGGCGGCCCTTGAAGTACAAAGAATCATCCGCAAAGAGAACCTAATACGTAACGTTGCTACCTTGGGTAGTCTGCTCTCGACAAGGTTGGATGAACTTCTTTCCGAGCATCCGAACGTCGGCGACATTCGGGGTCGAGGTTTCTTCTGGGGCATTGAACTCGTTGCAGATAAGTCAACGAAGAGACCTTTCCCGGCAACTGCTGGCGTCACTTCCGGCATAGTAGAGCTGGGTCTGAAAGAGCCGTACTGCGTTGCCCTATATCCCGGCACTGGGACAGTCGATGGAGTTGCTGGCGACCACATAATCGTTTCGCCGGCTTATAATACCACGGCCGCTGAGATTGAGGAGATCGCGAGTTTGGTGTGCCGACTGATCAATGATTACTTCGCCTCAAGTATGCGGTATGGCTGAGGATGGGTGATGGGGAGACTCTGAACAGGTGCAGGTGGTACTTAAATAGAGGAGTGGTAGAATCAACACACTCGGGTAAAATCAACAAACTCGGGTAGAAACAACACGCTCGGGTCGAAACTGACGGATGGTAGCCTAAAATCAAGTAGACTCGTGTGGCCCATGAAGAAGTTATAGCACGTCAGTCACTCCCATGAATACATGAGCGTACCTCCTCATATGCAGGATATAGATAACTGCATATAGGCACCGTCCAACCAGGAAGGCGACGTGCTAACCCGTGGTCTCACTAGTCTGCAATTCGATCAAAGTGGATGCGGCTTCGTACCATTGTCATGATATTTCAAGAATATGCAATGAACAAGGGTCTTGGGATCCCTTATAAATTCGGAACCTCATCGTTAAGATTGATCTAGTGTAATATCGGTGCTGTTTCGGTACTCTTGCAGGCGCTGCCCAAAATGGTTGAGCCACCCATTACTACGTAGTGAGTACTTACCTAAGTATACTTCCTAACAATCGTATATTCGTGGAGTCCAACGGATGGAATGGATTTCGAATAGCCATTAGTCTCCCTTCATGTAGAATGAATTTGTCACCCGTATCACCATCCGAGTATCAATATCCACTGTCCGTGCTCTGTTTGCTCGGTATGATTAGGGGGTTGTAGCGGCATTCCTTTTTTTAATGGGGGTGCCAACCTGGGCCCCAAAGGGCGATTTAGTGGAGACGGAATCAGCCGAGAGCAAGCCCCACTGCCCCCCCAAACCCAGTCCCAGCCTCAACCCAGCCACATTCCCCAGGTCATCTCTATATGCGTGCTATTCCTACATACTATCGTACATACTAGCAATATATCCACCTATTTACCTCCATATTTGATCTATATGTGCTCGCGCTTCGACAGCTAACGTTAAGCTGTGCGTTCTCACGCTGCGTCGACCACGACGACCGCCACACGCCCGTTTTTCTTCCATTTAAAAGTGTAAACTCTGCCTACCATTCCCTTGCTGCCCCAGGCGCACACCCGAATCGCATTGGCAATACGCTACGGTCGACGATATGGCTGTCGGCCTGACTGGTGGCAGTCGGCATGCCGCTGATGAAGAAGCTCGCGCTGAGGTCGACGTTCTCAACTCGCGGCTGGAGAAGACAACGCAACTGAATAAGAAGATCCAGGCCTGCCTTGGCAGATTAGAAGCCACTGGGAAGAGCGTGCGGGACGTGTCTGGTCCTCTTAGTGGAGAGACTAGGAGGTTACAAGTATTGGGGAACAGTAAGTACCGCAGCTGGCTACCTACTGCTTTATCCATTTTCTCTGCATGGAGAATACAAATGGCAGGGACTGTTGCTAATGGGTTCCTTTTCCGCAGATATTGACTCGGTCCTCGCAGCGATCGAGAGGATTCGGCAGCCGGCAGACTCGAAGAATGATGAAGAGGCCATTATACGCCAGGGACCCGAGAAGGCTGGCTTATCCACTTACCTAAACTCGATAAAGCGCTTGAATAAGGCCTTAGGAGACATGAAAGCCTCGAACCTGCGTGCGAATCAACAGACCATGGCTGACCTCCAGCGCCTGATTGTCTTGGGAAACACACAGCTCGAGAACTCGTTTGATAAAATGCTCCGGGCAGAGACGCCCCGGTCCGTTGAGCCTCTAAACTTCATCACCAAAAACACACCCTTCCCTCTTATATCGCCAAGCAGCATCAGCCAGCTGGCGCTGATGAATTCATACGTTTCAGGCAACTCTTCGTCAGAGAACCCTCTCATCAAGATCTATGCTGAGGTTCGAGGGCCGTATCTATCACAAACCCTGGTGAACTTGGCCTATGCTAGTGTCAATACGGCTAAGAAGAAGAGTCCGGACGCGGTCTATCGGGCTGGGACCAACGGCATGGGCATGTACGCGCGGGCTATGGAGGGCATATTTCTGGCCGAGCACGAGAATATATGCAGCATCTTCATGCGTCAAGACTGGGGACCAGTATTTCAGACTGCCTGTCAGGCCCCGTTGGCCGAAATGGCGCGAACTATTCGAGAACTCAATAACCACATCAAGGCCAACTTGAGCACCGACTGCTACCTCGCCTACGAGATAACAGAAATCATATCCAGCCTATCGAACAACTTGGAAGCGCGGACCGGAGAGCTCAAGGCTACGTTGGGGGCTGCACTAAAACCCGTACGCGAGACGGCCAAATCCTCGCTCGGCGAGCTCCTCGAGGATACTAAACGGAAAGTGGGGAGTATCCAAGCTTTACCATCAGATGGCGGAGCGTTACCTATAGTATCTGAGACCATGAAGCGCTTGCAAACCATGGTAGAGTTCTTACGCCCCATCTCGAGTATCATGGTCTCTCTTGGCGACGGCGGTTGGAAATCGGGAGCGAGCGCGAGTGGTAATATGGATGCAATTCCCAGCCTAGCATCGTTCGATATTGGCGCGGACGGGAAAGAGATCTTCGCGCACTACTGCATCGACACCATAGATGCCTTGATGTTGTCACTTGATCAAAAAGCGAGGACACTTCTAAAAGGCAAATCAGTATTGGGAGTCTTCCTTGCCAACAACGTCACCATCATCGAACGTATGATTCAAGATTCCGACCTGAAGCCCCTTCTGGAGGGTAGGCTTAGCGCGTTGGATAGTTGGCTCAAGAAGGCGAAAGCCTTCTATTGCGAAGCCTGTAAAGATGTCTCGGTTCACTTATTTGATGTGATCCACACGAACCGGACGCAGAGGCCTCCATCCGGCTCATCCGAGTCCGTCTCCATTGTCAAGGGCCTCAACAGCAAGGATAAGGAAAGCATCAAAAACAAGTTTCAAACCTTCAATGCCAGCTTCGATGAACTTGTCGCGAGACACAAGACATATAACATGGAAACAGAAGTTCGGCAGATGTTCGCCAGGGACATGCAGCAGATGCTCGAGCCCCTCTACAATCGCTTCTGGGACCGGTACCACGAAGTCGACAAGGGCAGGGGAAAATATGTGAAATATGACAAGCCAGCCATTAGCGCCGTCTTCCACACGCTCTACTGAGGTCCGGGGTTTACTCTAGGGCGATGTTGATTTTTGTCACCAGGCCCGCACCGCCTGCGGGCTTGGTTACATAGCCCTGCCGGGGCGAAGGCGCCACTTCGATGGATTATGCTGCGTTTACCTAAGGTTCCATCTTGATTCTTGTATCGGCTCGATATCACATCTTTGCTGGCTAGTCAAAAGAACTGCGTCGAAAAGGCTGAAGTTGCTAGGTCTGGCCACCTGGGCTCAGCCGTTTCGAAGGAACGCTCGGGATTATTTCTCCAAGTGGTCATCATGCTTTCTGGCGTTGGTGACTTATTTTTCTCGAAATCGTTCTATGATACACGACATATGGCGTTTGAAACGATACCCTTTTGGGCGAGGCCATAGTTCGGCGCCGTCGACTTTCTGGGGTAGGCCTCTGTAAGGGGCAATAGTCTGGGGATGATAGCGGCATTGTTACCGTATACCTACTTACACAAATAGTGATATGTTATGATTTCGGCCTAGTCACAGTGGTAATGCCTGTGATATATACATGGATGTAGATATGTATTGTGTTGACCCAGGTGAGGAAAGCTACCACGTGCACACTATTGGCGACAGCGAAATCATGCGATATGCACGGGGGTTCCTACGTACTTACCAAGCTAGGCGAGCTCATCAATCCCTGGCTCCGGTCATAGTTACTTCGTCCGCATCTGAGGTGGCCAGGCTCCGTCGTTTCCCTCGTCCGGCCCGCTGGGCGTCGGAAGGATTTGCCAAGAGCGGTGCATAACAACCCCCTGTCTGGGGGCGGCGCGAACCAGGACCCCCGGCAGCAAACCCTATCCCCGTACCTGCCAATGCCTAGAATAGATAGTGTATGTATCACTTCTCAGATGATTCCCGTCCCCCCGCCCCAGCGTCGACATGCATGCATACAGCAGCGGTATAAGGGCAACGACGCGGAGAAAACCCAGCAAGAGACGCATGACCGTCTTGTCTCCAATACGAGTGCGACGTAGGTAGGTATATGAGCGTGACGGAGTGAAGTGGCCACATAACTATGTACGAACCTTAACCCCTGACATGTCCGAGGTGAGATGAGCTGATGAGGAGGCAGGGGTTGAGGGAAGCTAACAGCTAACGCTGTAGGGTCCCCATGTTCGTCTCCTACTTTCCCCAGCTCGATGATGCCTGTGCAAATCCCTCTTGTTTTCCCAGGCTGTCGCCTTTTCGCGCCATAAGCGCAGGAGCTGTTTTTCACCCTTTCCGTTTAGAGCAAGCAGCTCGGGGGCTAAAGAAACAGATCTCCGTATCATGGGCTCCAAGCAAGGGTCTATTTTATTGTCCTGTACGTCCCAAAAATTCCCTGGGTAGCTTTGTTTCGTACCTAGAGAGCTGGGGGTAGCTGGGTAAGTAGCTGGGTAGGGCGCTGGTGATCGGACATCCCAGGTCCGTCCCTCCCCCCAATTGCCGCTGGTAGCGCGATAGCCCTCCTGCAGCCAGCCCTTTTCCCTGTCGGGTTTCCTATTCCAGAGGAAAAGGAAGACAACGCTCCTCCCTCAGCTCATCCATGCCTGCCTGCACGCACATCGTGTCCCGGGGTGGCCCAATCAGCACTGAGTTTGGAACTAGCACAAGCTAGCTACTACGGCTGCGGTTCACGGTAGCGTTAACTATGCCTCCTCCCGGTATGTGTCGATTGCTGTTGGCCTGTCACTGTGAGGGCCCCATCATTACTACCACGCTCAGTAGTCCGCTGCGAGCGCGAAAGGGGAGCGTGATCTCGATGGCTAATAACTTGGCTGCACTGGTTACTAGCTCTAGCCCGCCGCTGCCGCCGCCGCCGCCGCCGCCGCCGCTGTCACCCCATGGAGTTCAGTCTACAAGCCCACGTCGGTTAGGATAGGCACGTATAGTGTGGCGTGACATACCCAGCATCATGTAGCAATGGCTTCGTCCGCTACCCCGGACGGAGAGGAGGATGCGAGGTAACCATAGAATACTTTGCAGATAGCCAAGGGCGCCTCGGCGAGGATGTCGCGGCGCGCGCCCTCTTCCGTTGTTCCCTCCTCAGGTAGTTGGGCGGAAAAGCGGCGCCCGCGCCTCCCTTTTCCTCCCCTCCCTCTCCGCACGAATGATGATTACCGTTCCCCGTGCGTAAGGGTGTCGTTACACGACAGGGGCGCAGCTAAAGCTAGCTGGGTCCTTTCATGAGCTCTGGATCGATATCTGCGCAGATGTTCGTGCTGCTGGCTTCTATGTATGATAATAAATAACAACGTGCATACGCACCCGTACAGGCCAGCTGCTGGGATGACACAGATGCAGATAGATGTAAGACAATCCTGCGGCATCGATTATGCCGCCGCTAGGGCGGAGACTGCGGAGGGCACCGTAGATACTGTCTGCCTGCCTGCGGTGGTATGGACCGGGCGCGAGGGAGGCAGGGAGGGAGAGAGAGCGCGGACCGGCAAAATCCTCATTGCCTATATGATGCGCTCGCAGCATGCAGGAGGCCTTCCAGCTCGTGAGGGCCTTCTGGCTAGCTGAATGCTTAATATAGAGCGGTGCACTCAGTCCTCACCCCCCTTCGCACAGTAGAGTGCACAACGTGAGGTTACGAGAAACCTGTGGGGACGATCTCTTGGTGATTGCCGTGCGTACGTACCGTAAATACGTACGTGGGAATCTATTCTCAGATACAGGGTCAGGAACCCCAAGAGCTTCTCCAACTCGACGATGGTGGGGATGCACAGCGCAAGGTGTGCTGAGCGAGGGAAACG
Source organism: Monosporascus sp. MG133 (assembly GCA_004155925.1). Taxonomy (NCBI): domain Eukaryota; kingdom Fungi; phylum Ascomycota; class Sordariomycetes; order Xylariales; genus Monosporascus; species Monosporascus sp. MG133. Next base: position 17,080 of record QJNX01000228.1, on the reverse strand, counting down.
CATGCGGCTGCTTTGTGAGGGCCAGCCCCCAATGGCTAGACTTATGTAGAACCATAATGTTTATCTCGTCAGGGGCTCTTGATCATCGGCTGATGTATCCGAGCAGTGCGCGTTGCTGTTGTTGCGGTAATAAGAGCTGCTGCAGCTACGGAAATGCGACCCGGCCGTTGCGGAGCTACGAGAATTGTTCTGTATGTCCGCTCCGACCACTCGACAGCACGTCATCCATTTGCGTTTCTGTGAAACGACGCCCGGCCACCAGACACGCACGCATTCCTCCAGACGCATTATACAGTACACTGCCTGCCTATCTTTGGGGTTAAATAAGGTGGTAAGATACATACCGAGGTATATGTAGGTATGTATTAGGGTTAGCTTAGTTCAAAACCTCAACGTTGAACGTTGACTTATACCTGATACCATCTAGGCGCTTTCCTCTTTACCCTGGTTTCAACGATGACCACACACAAGCATCTTCTCGACAGCCTGCCCTTCATTACTCCTCTTTTAACTTTCCTTAACTCAAAAGGCGAATCGAGATGTGAGGTAAGCTCGGAGTCCTCCCCCCGGTATCGTCGCATCGCTTTTCGTTTCGCGGGGTCCGCTTTCATGCGTTGATCTGCTGCGCGGCGCCCGATGCGGCGGTTGCGGCGCGGTGCATCGGCGCTCGTTCTGCAGACAACCCCCCTGCTCCCCATTACCTATGGTTCCATACATAGTTATGCAGGACCGTAGGCTTTTGCGTACGTATCTTCCTCTGTCGGGCCACACGCCCCCTCCACTCCACCCCTTGCCTGTTCCCCCTCCAGCAAACACCCTTCACCCTGCAGCCCGCATTCTGGGAGAAGTGGGACGGGGCGATGCGATGTGGACGTGCAGACAGACAGAGCGCCGGGAGAGAAACGAGCCATCTTGGGGTGGGTGTGTGGCGCTGGTTCTTCATGTAGCTTCGCCGTCGTTCGGTAATCCATTACGTCTTCCTTTCCTGTTCCGTGCCTGTGCCTGTGCCCCGGGGTTCAGCCGCTGCTGCCTGTCTGTGGTGGACGACCGGTGCCAGAAATAAATCAAGAAAAGGAGGGCTTCGACGTATTGGCCGGCTCCACGCAGTGGTTTTCCTCGGTTCCGCGAATAGGAGTTCGTGAATTGGGGTCCTCGGAGTTTATGTGGTATCATTCATGATGTCTCATTGCACCTTTTGCTGCGGTAAGCGGGCACTAGGCCGGGAGATGACAGTAACAGCGGACGGGGCAAACGCCCGTCAGTCCCATTGAGCAAGATGACATACATATAGAAATTTCAGATAATCCGATCCTACGATGATCCCTTCCATGCAACGAAAGCCAATGGTATCAATTCCTCCCAACGCACACAACGCCGTCGCTCCGGTCCACTCCGCAAAATCAGAGAGCCCCCCAATCCAGCCTGTTTCCCCGCTTGGCCTGCCGGTAGCATAGCTTCTATAGACCGTTGCATCATATGCCCACGGTCAGAGAGCGAGTTGAGTAGGCACCCGTAACAAGCGACCCAAAGATGTCATGTAGTGCGAAACGAAACGGGTGAGGACGGCGAGTCCCAGGAGAGATGCTAAGGAAAACCCCCAGTGTACGATATCATATCATTGGTGTCCAGGGGAAAGAAAATAGCGCCAAGCAGATCCCACGCCAATACCACGCAGTGCTTCCTGCAGTCCAGCGGCCCAAAGCAAGCCCCAAAAAACAGCGAACGTGAGCAATTCGCCAGAGGACGTAGGAAACGAATGGTGCGGCAATTGTAGTCGGGAAACGAATGCCCGCCTTGCATCCCAGCCGCGATGGTCCGTTGCACTGCATGAGAGTCGCAGCAACGTGCGCCGCACCCCCCAGCAGGACAGGCATCAGGCACGGTATCCGGCACGGTCCCTCGTCCTTCAGGCACCGCCCGATCAGCCTTACAGGTGGCGGTCAGAAAGCCGAAGAAAGGCCATTGGCGAGCAAGTCATTTTTGATTTTGATTTTTTTACTCTCCCTTCCAGAGCTGGTGGGGGCACTTGCTGAAGGACCAGGGGTCCAAGGTAACCAAATGATGCCCTGCAACGTTGTGATAGGTCGTTACAGGGGACCGAGGAAAAAAAGTTCTTGTATTGGACAGTGATACGGTGACCTCAGCCTAGATGGCGTTCTAGAGCTGCCCGTGTGGCTTGCATTTGCAGTTATGGTCCGACTAGGAGGGACACCGCGGACACGCGTAGTTAGATCCGCAGTAGTCATGCGTTCCAAAGTCGATCGCCTTGCAGCAGAACGTGCAGCACGAGTTGACAAGAGGTTGATGCTCCTTGACGCACATTGTGACGGTGTTGGGAGTATATCTTTTTGTTTCGTCAAAGATTAACGACAAGTATTCTTAGGCTGGGAAGCGCAAGTTGTCTAAAGAGTCTGTCGTATATCCTCGTGAACTCAGGTAGAGGTGTAATAACTGAGGCGTGGAGGTAAGAGGCGCTGAGTGAGGATTTCCTAAGAAGAATGGAAACGGGGTTTGGAAGCGGGGAGAAAAGCAAGAAAGATATAGTTTTAAAGTCTCGTTGTGCCTTTAACCGAGTGCAATCCTGAAGCCGATGATGGACCTACGAAGGGCCGTTGGAAGGCAAAAGCCAACCTTATATGGGCGCCGGGACGAGCCTTGACAGGGGGGCCAAAGTATAAGGATAAGGCGTCGATCATCCAGGATCCAGGATGGAGCCGGGGACAAAGACAAAAAATAACATCAAAAATAATCTAGAGAAAAAAGCAATAAATTGGGTAAGGATGAAAGAGAGTCCAGTCTCAAAGAAGTATAGGTAGTAAACCTTGCAGCGGTGTGCGTTCTGACAGGGATGGGGTCACGAGGGCCCACGACACTTGGGAGATTTAGTCTGACGAAACTGATAAATATGCTATTCTCAGGTCATCACGGAGTGGTCCAGCAGAATGCAGATGCAATACCACGCAGCATTTGGGACAATGCCCGCCGAAACCTTTTAGGGAGCTCGGAATTACACGCGTAAGGGCTCTAACTATGTATAACGTGAGTAGAATTATACATGTTTGCATACATAGCGAATAAGGCTATGTATGCGAACATCACAGAAGGAGGGGTTGCCGCGGAGGGGGCTCCCTTTCAGCCTTCGGCCATTATAGATCCACATATATGGAGAGTTGTCAACCCGTAAAGAGAGGTATGTAGGAACGGAGAAGTAGAAGGAGAAAGGGGACTAAAAAAAAAGGGAGAAAATGAATAGTAGGAAGTCACTTTGAGTGAGGCTGACGGAACGGACCTTGCCGCTCTATATGGGACGTAACGACGTTGTTTGGTAGACTTATCAAGCGATGAAAAGTTGTGCTGAGAAAAGTGAGCCCTGATGTCACCAAGAGTGAGATCCCCAGCCCCTCAACTGGAGGAGCAAGCCAAGAATGTGATAGTATGTACTGTATGAATATCATGTCATGTCATCTTGGCTGTTGGACAGCCGAGCCTTTCCTCTCCTCGGAGGGCCAATTCGTTCCCTTACGAGATGGCGGCATCTCCCTGCCCCTCTCGAAAAACAACCTTGCTGGGTCGTGCTACGGGCTTTGATATGAGTCTAAATTGGTCGGCCTTCAATGGAGTCGTACGGCAGATATGTTGTACAATTCAAAATAATTTTGGCTGCGTAATCTTACAATATTAATGCGCGTTGCATTGCTGATTAATGGACTCCGAATACTCCACGTTACGGAAGACGCATTATCTCGAGTTTGACAAGACTTCCAAATATGTGGGGAAACTGAAGAGCCTGGTAAATCCTGAGAAATTTGATGCGTCGTTTGAGATCGCTAAAAACGCCAATCAGCACTTGAAGGTTACTGGGGTGCCTCTGCCCACCCGAACCGTAAGGTACCTGAAGACTGGCACCACCAGGGAATCCGAACACCCAGTGCCACATACATACATAATACATACATGTACATGTAAGCGCCTAGGTACAGAGTCACCACCCAGCCTACTGGTAACGATTGACGTGCTTTGAAGAATTCACCTTTATTGGTGACTGTGCACACATATCTACACGTACTTAAATGTCGGCAAGTATTCACGTTATAAAGCTGTGCTATGTGTTCAGCCGGCTATAAAGCAGATAGTCTGAGCAATACATGCATAATAATGATGCTCGCAGTGGCTGAGACAAGATCAGCTCCATGCGTACTTCGTATGTGTATGCATGTACAATACATGTGGTGGCGGCAAGCCATAGCCAGGAGAGAGGGCGTCATTGAAAATATGAGGAGAAATAGGTAGCCCTCATCTGCATGCAGTGAGAAGGATCCCAGTCGATCAACCATACCAGACTCCGAATACTCGGATATTTCATTGCAGGAAGAGGGCATTGGCGAATGGAAATGAAAAGACGCCTACCGAGGCTCAGGTGCAACCTACACCCGGAGGGTATGATGCTACGTAACACGAAACTTTTTCTTCGATGGGCCGAGAACTGCCCGTGATTGAACCTTTATTTTTTTCCCCTGCATTTCTTCTGTCTTCTTCGTCTTTTGCAGCTCTCCGGTGTTTCGGCGGCCCTATCGCTCGCGCTCTCGATACCCACGCCGAGCCTGAAGCGCAGTCCTGCCAGTAAGAAGCGAGGGATGAGTCAAATGAATGCATGCTGTTAGCACGTGGGCTGTGGGCTGGCTTTCTGATTTACGCTAGGTTAACGTTCCTGCTACTGGACACGCGAAGAAGAATTCGGTTGCCTACGCCTATGAAATACCTAATAGAAATGATCCCACTCTTCCCCACCGTAGAATATGCTGCCCGGCCTTCGCTCCGGTACGGCGCGGGGCTTAGCTTCGCTCCCGTCGGTTCAATGGCAGCTCTTCTACCGTGCTAGTGGAATGATAAAAAGTCGTTAGTCCAAAGGGTTTTCTATTTGGGGGTTACCGGAGATCTTCCGCTGAGCACTATCTACAAAGTATTCACTCGGTTATTACATGTATTGTCGGAAGACGAGACACTCAGCCTGCCTTTTACCTTGGTTTGTACATCATCTCCCCCATCAGATCCTCAACAACCTAGGTCCCCTTCATCCGGCGCTGCTAGATGAGGCACATAACCTGAATACAGTAGGTCTCTTGCTACACCATAGCCGACAACCATCTCGATCAAAACTAGCTTCGCGCCGAGACTGCCATATCTCATCATTCCATTATCACCGTCACGGAGTTGAACTTTGGTAACCCGTGGGATTCGAAGCCTACAGTAAGTGATAGCTAGTGTGGGAATCTGGGCGGTCCCTCGCCCAGGTGCTATTCAAGCGTTGTGATATCTGTTGACCCCCAAACGGTCAACTCCATCGTCCCGCAGCAGTATCCACAGGATGCTCCATCCTCCTCGTGGGCAACTCGGCTCTCGCAACATCGATGAGCGCTGCATGTATTTTGAACTTGTAGCAACTCAAAAATTGACCGAGGGACTTAGATTTCATTAGTCGCCCCATCTCATAGCGCCCTGTTGCTCCATCTCTGCAAGATGCTACCATCTCTCTCGCTTAGCGACACTGAGCTACCTGCATGCCCCTCCGAGGGCGGCCGATAGGGTTCACATGGGAGTTTGTGACTAACACCCCTACCTAACCGAGTGTGGATTCGGTGACGTCGTTCGAATATCGGCAACCTAGGGCAGACATTTCCTAATTGCGCAATTTCGACTACGCGCATCTGTGACCACCTCCTGCGTTTTCATGGCGGTGAAAAAGGAATACAGGAAGTGCTCTCCAGTTTTGGGACAAAGTGCAAGATCTCAATGCCTCGCGTCTCTGAAAGTCTCTCGTCGAATGATCGTCATAGCCAGCCTCTTCATATGCACAAGATGTGCGCGGCGGCGGTTGTTTGATAGGACCGGGATAAAGATACTAGCCTTTGTAGACACGTGCATGGAGTAAAATTACTGTTGCAGCGTCAACCATTCTTGTGTAAGAGACGAACCCTCATCTTCCGTCCAGGATGATACGACGTAAACCCTGGAGGCCTTATGTGATTGGAAGGATATTAGATGGCAAGGTTGAAAAGGGAAAGCCCAGCACGGACGACGGACCGGGGTCATGAAGGGAACCCCATCCCCCCATCCCGTCAACCCTGATCACATAGGGCAGGGCAATACTTCGTATGGTGGCTCAATATTATTCACTACTCCCCAGCTATCCCTCGGCCCTTTTTCCACCTGCCGTTTCGCAGATCGATGTCCCGCCCTACACGAATGCATGTTACCCCGTACCTGTTAGTACGTGCATGTACGTTGTTGTGTGGTACGCTGTCGACCTCCCTTGCATGGTGGTTTTTCACGTGCTGCAAAGTCCGGTTAATAGCTGGTTGCCTTCAACATCCTCGATATGATGACTGTTAGTTGCCCCTGCAGACTAATTGATCAAATATAGGCACAGTAACTGGATCCTAAGGAATACTGATCAACGGCTCCCTGTCTTTTTCGTCTAATGATACTAGCCTTATTTTCAACTCTGTTTTGTCGAAATGTCGTCGATGTCTCTTTGGAACTACTTGCCTTATGGTATCGTACTAGGTATATTATCTGTTCGTTTTCCTCTTCAACAAGGACTTATGGACAAGAATTACACGGGTGTTCAAGTTAAACGATAGCAGATCTTCTCAGTGGCCACAAGGCGTCAGCGCCACCAATTTTACTTAGTACTGACGTCTCGGGGCCATCTAGCGGGTAGATACTCCTAAATGCGCCTGTCTCGAAGCTCGTTGTAACTCTATAAGTGATGTTCTTTACATATACTCCAGCAGATAACCTACCGCGGATCTATCCATAAATCCAATAATAGTAACTCTACTAAGCCTAGGATAGCCTTAAAACAGGTGTCGAATAACTAGTTTGAGACCCCGAATCTGGCCTAGTAAAGGGTCGAGTTAGGCCGAGCGGCCACTAAATAGTCCCGGTCTGAACGCAGCCAAACCAAAATCATTTGCCAAATCGTCGGTCTTTATAATACGGTTGATACAACAGTCAATAGTGATGTTTTCTTATAGTAGTATCGCCCATAGCGCGAATAGGTATACATATCTGTGGAGAACCAGAATTACATGGGAAGAGAAGCAGCCCCGTCTACTCCGGTCCTACGCTGCGCCAAGGTACATGTGACAATTACCGTGAATTACTACTGGCAGGATCTAAAGGGTCCTTTTCGCTGTAGTATGACATCATAAGTACTAAGGAGGACACAACCCCAAAAGGGAGCTCTGGACGAACTTCGCGGATGGCCGCACATGAAACACAAAGCTTCGCACGTCCATCAGGAGCGAATGGACCCCATTGGAGCTTAAGGGCTACAGTAATTCTTGGCATCTTAAAAATATCCGGCTCATTTACCGAAAGGGAGATCTCCAGTGGCTTCTCTGGGTTAGTTAATACGACCACGCGAACGTCGGAATACTCCGTACGTACCTACTAGCGGAACTCGGGGTGGGCGTGAAGAGCCCGAATGACCTCCCCCCAACTAGCCTACGCCGATGAAACACTCAATTTCTTCGGTTGCAGGAATTGCGTATTTTTGCATCGTGTTGAGGGGTCATCGTGGTGCTACCGAGGCTGCTCTGTCGACTCATGTCGGTTTCTCGATGGGAAAGTGGTGGATTCCTTTCTGGGCCATGGACCTCAAACGCTGAACTACTCTGGGCTCTGCTTCGTGTCGCTCCGTGATAGGTACGGCGGGATCATGCGCATCTAAGGCCTTGCCATGCCGGATATCTGTGGACCCTGACCCATTCTGGTGGCTGATTACTACCTTGAAAGGCCGAGAGCATGAGATCATCCTCTGACTTTCGGTTCCGTGTTTGAACGGCACCTTATCTTTGCCGCCAAGACTCTACCAGCGGCAATCGTGACCACGGTTGCCGTGACTTTCCGGAAGCTTGGAAAGATCTAGCCCCGTAGATCGAACGGAAAGTAGCCTCGGGATGACAATGAGGGTAAGGCTGTCTATGTGCCAATAATATATACGGCACCTCGTCCTTCTATAACCAGCATGCCCGACATTGAATCAACCGCAGCCCGTTTCTACCGGAGGTAGTGCGGAAGTAAGGGGTTCTTAATGTCAAGTTTGCGGTAATTCTGTCTAGGGTATCAGGGGACAGAGATCTTAATTCTCTTAGCGATGAGGCGTCGAGGAAACAACAGCAGAGGCATTCCAGCAGACAACTATCAAGATTGCAATCACTGCCTCCTCATTCCTCGGAGGATTGCCCAGTTAACTTCGGGGCTCGGTCCATAGGTATAATTTGACCGTCTATGTGGATGCTACTCTATGGCTCCGCTAAATTCACGATTCTCGAGGTATTCTTGCCCGCATCGGTTCTAATAAATGCGACGTGCCATGACCGCTAAACACTCATTTCTCCTCTTCGAACACCGAATATAAGCTCCCAACATGCGGCGTAAGTTCCACGACGAACTCGTCGCCTTCGTGAAGGTAAGACGGTGGCTTCTTACCAAATCCTACACCGGCCGGCGTGCCAGTGATGATGACGGTTCCCGGCGGTAGAGTGGTGCCCTGAGACAGGAAGCTCACGAGCTTCGCGCAGTCGAAGATCATGTCACTGCTTAGGCGTCAGCCGGAAGTTAAACGTAGCAGCAGACCTCTCTTGCCCCTCCCTCCATGACTCACCTCAACCCTTCCGACTGCATCACCTCTCCGTTCTTCAAACCTCTGATAGTGAATTTGCTCGGGTCCGGCACGAGCGCCGCGGATACCAACACCGGTCCTAGAGGACACGAGCCGTCAAATCCCTTGGAATAGCATGCCTGCGACTGCGCCAGCTGCGCTTTCCTGCTGGAGACGTCGTTTGCCGCCGTGTAACCGAGGACGTAGTTCAGCGCATCCGCCTCGCTGACATTCTTGCACGTCTTGCCGATGACGATGGCGAGTTCCGACTCGTAGTCGGCGCAGTCGTCCTGCAGCGTATGCTTCGGGATGATGGTCGGCACGGGCCAGGGGTCAGCCAGAGCCGTCGCCGGCTTCCTGTCATCAGTTAGACAGGGTGCTACTTCTTACACTTTCGTTGCGATGTCCCATCCTACATGAACATCATGGGAACGTCCGGAAGCGCCATGTTAGCCTCCTTGGCATGGTTCGCATACTGCGCTGCTCCATTAGTCCTAAGCTGCTCCACATCCAGGCATTTGTTCTGTGGGTGGCACCGAGAGACGCACATTCAACCCGATGCACCTGATCGTGCCGACTTCGCTAGCAGACAGCGGCGACAGTATCCTGTCGATGGTTTCGACCTTCTCTGTCAGTGGCCCGGGGGCTAGCGCCGACGTCCCGGTAAACAGGCGAACTTGCACCTCTTCGCCATTGCGGACTGCCTTGCCGACGTCGATGCTGGGGTCGACTGGCTGGCCGATGAGGACGGAGCTACTGTCCCTACGCGGGATAAACCGTACAAGACCTGTATGACGACTTAGTTAGCCGTCGGCTACTACTATGTTCCAATATCAAGTAGCACGCATTTCCTTACGTTCAAATGGCATTTTCCCTCTTTTCTAAAGGTCTCTAGTCTTGTCTAAGTCCGGGTCGAAATTTCAGGCCGGGAATCAGACAGGCATGTCTGTAACTGATCAGGTCTTAACAGGAGAGGCCCGCTTCAATACGGAGAAGGGTAACCTTGGCGGGATTCCCCACGGACTTGAGTCGCCGCCCACTGTACAACTTCCATCTGTATTGGGGACCGGATAAAACGAATCTGCCGTTTATACTAATCTTAACCTAATGCCTACCCCGCATCAACCAATCGACGACAACCTGTAGCCCGACCTCGATATCGCTTCAATTTTTCCGGAAGCCAACATGAATTCTCCTGCCAGTGATTCAAAAGCACATGATACCGCCGCGAGGTATCCTCGCGTATGGTTGGCCTAAGCTTGGCTGACCTACTCTTCTTGATCGTGGTCCGTACCTTTTGTTATCGGTGTTTCCGTCGGCCATTGTTAAAACACCGGCCCTCACCCTAGTCGCTCATCGTTCAAATTATTCCCCGCAGCCTATTGGGGGTGCGGCTGAACCGCATACTGAATTGCCGGAATCATGACGTATGCTTACTGGTGACGTCAATAATAGGCCAAGTCCTGCAATATCGATCCTGTATCTCTCAGCTTTCGATCATATCTTTGCTCATTACCAACATCGAAACAGGCGGCGCTATGAGCGTTGTACGAGTTCATCGACGCGGATGCTGTAACATTATTGCCCGAGGAGACTAATATGGAAAGTGTTTCGCGAACGTGTGAGTGACCTGCAAATCACAACACCAGGATTCCGGGTTCATCATTGATGAGGGTCCATGTCTGCCGAGGAGATGGCAGCAAAACTATTTCACCCCTGCAGGGGGCGACGGCGAAATTATATATACATATCATATATGTATCCGCCACCCCCTAGTAGGTCGCATATAGACTCGGATACCTAGAACGGCGCTCTATAGTTGTATCTCACTATATTTCGTGCAGCGCTTCTCATAGGTTGAGATTTAGGTATAATACCAAGGGCGCATGCAACCAGTGATCACCGGCGGCATTATCGTATGCGATTAGCGGTTACAGTCCAGGAACTCCGTCTCTCAGTCTCCTCGAAGACCGACATAATTTAGTTTAATGACGCTGACACGCCTAGGCACACCGTCACAGCGCATCTGCAAGACTGCTCGATCGTACGCAAACTAAAAGGCCCTAAGAGCCCCCAAAATAACAGGGGCGTGGGATACTCTACATAAATGACACTTTGCCATCTCCTTAATAGGAAGGGTCATCACACACATAGCCTTGTGCAGATATCAGATCCAAACTCAGCTGGAGCAAGAATTCCGACATATCGCCGTCATGACCGAGAGGCACTATGCCGAAAATGCAACAGCGAGGTACTCATCCATTAATCTAGGCATCCCGGAGCCAAGCTTGACGCCATGAATACTTTAAAAAAAAGGAAAATACGTTTCAAGCCCAGGTAACGGCTAGAGAAGGAGCAAGGCAAGGAGGTCCCCGGGATCTGCGGTCTGCCGGCATGTGCGAGACGAACTGCTCCCGGACTTACCCAAATCGGAAAGGTGAGATCTCGGAGAATTGAAAAGCACATGGCTGTCAGGGAATGTCGTGCAGGGAAACGGCGTTGGTCGAGGATCTCCGTCGGGTTTCACGAACCCCTTGTTATTTTATGTATTGTTTGGGAGTCCAAGGTACGTACTTCATATTTCTCGGATCTGTTCCCGTGTCATGTAATAGCATGTACTATCTAGAGCTGGATGGGATTGTTGTCAGAAACCGCCAAGCTCGATTAGCTTGCCACATGGAAGACTGATAGAAGGTATTCACAGTTGATGCAGCCCCTGGATATAAGTGACTAGGTACATACACTAAGGCAGGAGGATTGCATTAATATCTTCAAGTTTCTTGAACATGATTTTTTTTTCTTGGGCTTGAGCTGAGGTGGAGCGGGGCGTGCCTTTACGGGGAGCCTGGCAGCCGCCAAGGCACAGGGAAACCGCACAAAGACAGCCATTAACTCCTAAGTAGATCGTTGGCCTAGTCTTGCCGCAACTACGTGATTCGACCGGACTCTTGACTTGCAGGGGTTCGTATCAAAGAAAAGCGGAGTGAACTGAGCAGCTGTGCTGTCAACAACCTTCTCTGGAATTCCAACACGTCAAGTTCCGTCAAGGGGTGCGAACGAGAACCTTGACTTTGAAGATAATAGGAGGGGGAAAGATGAGAACCGGGATAAAGTGACCCTTAACTAAGTTGTTGATCTCTGAGCGACGGACTGCGCGCTAATTATCGCGATTGTTCCTGTTGTTACGTATATGTCTTCCTAGAGGCTGCCTTCAGGCTTTATGGAGCAGCTTTAATTTGCCAATTGCCTAGGTTCATGGCTGTCCAAGCTGCCGGGTCTCTCCTATATTCGCGCCTTTGATGCATTCACAGAGTTATAATCAGAAGCTTATCCTCATAGGGTAACCATATTTCCAGCTAGAGGTTACCTTCCAGGGATATGTCCGGGAAGTCTTGTGTACTGAGTTACAGGTGGAGCCATATAGTGAGTTAGGTTCGATTCCTAACAGCGCTAATGGCCTTCGCTAGTCGGCTCAACTTACTGCTCATATGTTACACTACCAAGCAACCTCGCTTAGGAATCTAGTAGGGACACCTCCCCCACCCTGGGAAAGCTGGGGACCCGATGATGAATTCAATCATGCATATGTCAAGCGGCTTCAATGATACTACAGTCCTCCACGTTACGAATACTAATGATGAAGCTAATTTATGTGCAAGAGGGTGAAGCAGATAGGGTCATCTGCCCAGACACGGGTTTTTGAACCCTCTGCTTCCCCTCCGGGGCAATTCATGCTCATTTCCTGAGCGGCTTGCATGCAGCTTGCATGCGGCTTGGCTTTGACCATGTTGGTTCATAGGACTGAGGACGATTGCGTGAATTTCACCGGGCTCGTCACTCGCCCTGGACGGTACCACTAGGACATCAGCCTCGCCTACCTGTCCGACTTTACCAGCATCACTATCGTTATTGTCATCCTCACCCTTATTACGGTAGACGTGCTAGCGAGTTACTAATACCGATGCAACAGGAACTACGTAGGCACTGAGATGGGACAGAGACCTACCACCTGACGTGTCTGCTCGGCGTCCGGCTCAACCTACTGACATAGTGTGAAAGCTACCCAGAGCACAACCCAGTAAGTAAGAGGATTCGTCGGTATAGTAATATTGCCCTAAAAGCGGTCTGATGGCATCGGTGGTCATTATGCATAGTAGTATGGGATGTGACTTGGTCTCGGTGTTCACATAAGAAGATCGATGCTCTCCTATCGTGAGAATGGAGGTAGATTAGCGTCGATTAAGAGGAACAGATGGGGTATTACGTGGATATCGATTCATGGGTGGAATACGCACCCCAGTATGAAGCAGGGTCTCGATCGATGGTAGCAAACACCCCGCCCAGGTAAGTCCAACTCTCCAGTGTGGTGCAGGTACGTGATCATAATTATGGTGCACACGTCAACTACCGAATCGCCCAGTCTAGTCCGTCCGCTCGCTCAACCCGCCGGCGGGCAGAAAACTCCCCATTATCTATCCAGGGAGGTACGTCCCATCAGCCCCTCGGCCGTCGTTGCGAGCTGTGGGGCCCGGCTGTGATCTGCGTCAGGGGGTACCACGGCCAACCGACGAGCTACTGGAACGCGATGCACAACAAGGCGACAGCGGACCCCGTCCTCGAAGACGGCGGCGTGGTGGTAGTGATGATGGTAATTGTTGCCAAGGTTGAAGTCCATATCGATCCGCCTGCCCCGGCCCCGGCCCCGCAGCAGGAGATCGCCGTACTCGGCCCGCGTCGGTGGCATGTAGTTGAAGTCCGTGGTGATGTCGTTGACATGATGGTGGTGGGTCGACCGCCAGGCGAAGTAGGGCGGCAGAAAGGCTGAGTGCATGGCGAAGCCCATCGCGTCCGCCAGGAGCCTGCCGACTGAAAACAAGCCGTGCCATAACGCGCGCCAGCACCTAGAGCCTCATCCATCAGCGGCAGGCTGGTGAGGAAGGGGATAGGGGTCGAAGCACCGGAGGAGCCGGGTCACGAGACTGTCACCGCCGACGTGCGGCTCCCGGCTTAAGGACGGCGAGGGACGCGGCGAACAACACTAAGTCGCGGGCCAGGAACGCGACGGAGCAGGTGGTGAGGATCTGAAGCACCGGCGTGGCTCGGGCCGCGGAGCATCTTGATGTCGATGTTGGCTTTCTTGCCGTCCATGTGTCCCTCGATCTCCTTTCAGATGCCATGTTAGTCTACCTGCACTTATGGGATATTGATCTCTACAACTGATTTGATAAGGTCACACCCCTCTTAGGAGCTCTTGATGGATAGTTTCTGTTTTGCATAACGTGCTCATCTTGAAAATGGCCTAAAAGGCCGGAGAGCGCTAAGGCTCAAATACGGTATGAAAAATAGGCGTAGAGCGATGGTGATAAGTTCTGCAGTGGATATTATTGGCATATGGATGGGTTGAGCGAGGCGAAGAGAGCAGGAGCGGATCTTATATGGTAGCCGAAAAGGGGCTACAATGAACTCCGGTGTAAGCTCGATCATCCACACACAGACCTGTGGGGGAAGTGAGACGCCTTGCACATAAAATTGCTCACGTTGATAGGGGCGTACCTGGCTATCCCACGAAGATCACCATATTTAGTGATTTAAGATAACAGACTCTTTAGCCAGCAATGGCCGCCCACCAATGACTGAAAGTTATTCCTGATCGTCAGACGTACTTACACTAAGTATTGTCCTCACTTCCAGACAGGATGGTGTGGGCTTCGTATATCAGCGACGGGCATTCAAGTGGAGATCGGCACAGTGATTGGGTCTTAGTTTTGACCTACACGACGTCCACAACAAGAAGGCTGCTTCGTATGCTCAAAATATACGCTCAGCTTCAGTCTAAACTTGAAGGGCTTCGACTACCCTGCACGCTCACCATGGCACTTGATCTCGATCTCCTCGCGTCTCTTCCTCCACGTGGTCCAGCTCATGTAGGAACTCTAAGACGAAAGACTCAGAGCAGCTAGGTACGACGCTGGGTTTAAGCTTCATATCACAGAGTGCAGAGCAGCAAATGCTGCGCGGATCATGTGTCCTGCTGTTAAGGTGGCCCACTCGAGGATCCTGCACGCCTGTTCCGAGCGCAGTCCTTGACTAGGTATGGAGAAGAGTGACTGTCTCGTGGTAGACCATCAACGCCCGGTCAAAGTAGGCGGGCCCCGGGCTAGACCCGGCGGCTTCATCCCTTACATAGACGGTTGATGGGCCCCGAACTATAGGCCAGAAACTCGGTGCCCGATCTAGCCTTTTCAGCCGCACGAAGGTCCAGATTGGACCACAGCCTCAGTATTCTATGGAATTGCGGGACGTCAGGGACGCCGTGGAAAGCGACCCCGAAGAATTATTGATCAATATAGCAAGTAACGCCTTCCAAGTATTTAGGTTTTTCCAGATTCTTTCATAGGGTATCAGTTGCGACGAATCTGAGATCTTCCCAGGGATCAGGTCGTAAATCTCGTGTTCCATCGTAGCTCGTCGCTGACATGCATGCATCGTGATTTGCGGAACTTCCGGCCCAACTCCTCCGTAGGTCCCTAATATCCTGTTCCCCAATCGACGGTCGAAGCTTCTTTCCCGACCCCTTCCATGACATATTGGAGTTTGTCCTCGTTCGTCACCCAGCCCTGCCTCTTCGTAGCAATGGCGAATCTAATTATATCTTTCCACTCCGCCCACCATGTCTTCTCTGACTGTACGACGACCTGTCGTCCCGGCTCACCGCTCCGAGATGTGGCAAATGGCCACACGACCTTGACGACTTCATACTTGTTCCTCCCTAAGAACAAGGAAGTCACGCTCGTGAAGAATTTATTCACTTTGTCCGGGTTCTGGATAATCACTTTAGAATGCGTGACGGGGAACTGCACCATCACGACCCCCCTGTAGTCCGTCGAAGCAACAAGGCTGCGCAATTGGCCTTCGATCCAGTTGGTATCGAGATTCGCTACTGTCCTCTCGACCATGAACGTCTTGACAGTTGCCGGATCCTTGACAAATCGATCGCACCAGTCTTCGAGCCCGGCACCTGGGCCGAGGTCGGGCTTTAGCGCTGGGTGTCGACCTCCCCGATAAGCCATCTCGTCGGAGTTGACGCAACGAAGGTAGTCCATGCGTCTGCTGGGATCATCGGGGACCAGTAAGCTCATTAAGTTCATCTTGACGGCAAAATCGACCCTGTGACCGCGGCTCCCCTGGAGGAGGATGTGGGGCTTCGGGGGCACGGTTGCAAGACCTCGGATCAGCGAGGCGAGAGCGGCAGCATTCTCAGACAGATAAGAGGCTTTGCTCGTGATAGTTGTCTTGTCCGAGGACAGTTCAAACAGAGGCGGCACATATTGACGGTAGTCGAGCACGGGGAGTCCCGGGTAGTACTGTGGCCCGTTCATGACTCCTCGTTGGTGGTGTGAACTTGTGGTAGGTCCCGAGTACGGAGGGGGATTATGCGACTGTGTATTGCTGCTGCCGGCAGCAGTGTTGTCCATTGCAGAGTCTTCTGCTAGAGGGTGCTTTGATTCAGGCGCATCTGACGGTCGATTAACCAGCCCAGCTGCTAGGGTAGTCTTGTCTCCCGATGCCGAGCTTTGGTTCGGCATATTGGAAGCTTCTAGTGGTCACGGTTTTGATGCGCACGCTCCGTTGGGCGATATTTCAATATCTCGTCCGATACAGACCCTGTCAAGCTCTCATGCAACGAATTTAAAGACGAGATAAGTCACTTCAAGTGAACGGCTGCGCGCCGCCTTCTATGGTTGCTTGGGCTTAGAGCTAAGTAAGGGCACCGACCTGGTTGCCTCGCTGGACTCATGCGTCCTAT
Source organism: Monosporascus sp. MG133 (assembly GCA_004155925.1). NCBI lineage: Eukaryota > Fungi > Ascomycota > Sordariomycetes > Xylariales > Monosporascus > Monosporascus sp. MG133. The sequence goes on along the minus strand of QJNX01000228.1, from coordinate 605 downwards.
TTAACTCCGTACAATGCCAGAGTAGGCGAAGGGAATGGAGATCGCGTGGAAGCGCTGTGGCGCAGCAAGCGGACACACAATTCGCAAGATGTACAGCACTGCCATAACAGACGGCGCAGGGCGGTTGCTGCCTGGAACTTTCGGATATCTCAGCTATTGGATAGTACGAACGTCACCTGATTGGCTGAACTTTCAGCTGTACAGCTCTAACTTAGCGCGCCCCATCTTATAAACGTAGTTGCTTCATCCTACCAAGTATCCTTCTAGAGCCACATATTCATTCACATGTCTAAACCATGGTGCTCTTTCAGCAGATAATTCAGATCCATGACTCTGCGTTCCCCTGGATCACTCTTGGTTAAGGTGGGCATGAGGATCCTGACCACTTCGAGGTAGCGCGGGCGATCATGCAGTAGAGGTTACGAACGTACTACAGATGGTTAAGCGGACGAGAACTTGGCCAACATCTCATTCAGCTTCTATTGAACCAGCGGTTGACTTGTACACGGGCTCCTTCCCCATGGCATTACCGGTATCCTCACCCATCTTCGCCATTTGCTCGAAGACTTGCGAGGCAAGGGTGAGGCTGCTGTCAAGCACAATTG